>SJJU01071142.1:0-11157 GCA_012932125.1 Conopomorpha cramerella | reverse complement strand
TTTCTTGAGTGACTGACTGCAGTTGGCGGCCGTCCGGATTTCGCCTCATCTTCTTAAATTCAACAAACCAATTAAAAACAATTGCACGTGAACAAGCAGACACGCCAAAAGTTGAAACTAAAAGTTCAAAACACTCTTGAGGTTTTGAACCTTTTTTAAAATCATAATAAATCATAACACGAAAATCACGTCGAGTGAGCTTCATTGTTGCGAAATTTTACCTCCAAAATTACCCAGAAAAAGAATAATTAAAAAAGGAATCCTAACATTTTTGGAGTGTTCCATATTTGAATTTATAAGCACATTACAATGGTGTATAACTGGCCAGTATCGATCAAATTACCATAGAGTATCTAACTTCTTTTGGCATGACCCTGTAGTATGAAATAGTTTAATTATCTCACATTTTGGGAAATCCCATGATTAATGGCCAGGAGTCTCAAGGACTCTCAAAGGACGTTGTACATTGCTTTCATATAGGATAAAATACTTCTTTGAATCCAATTTTCATATTATCTTTCTTATAAAAGAGCTTCAACACCAATTGTCCATAATGTGCTTAGACAATCATGAATCAGATTATAGCAATCACTTTATTTGGGCTGCAATAGCTGGATGCGAGAAAGCCGAAAACAATCAACAGCTTTTGCAATGGAGGCCTATGTCCAGCAGTGACAAAGAATTGGCTCGAAAATAATATATGAAAAATATTTGTAGTATCTATGATATAAACTGCTGTTGGCATTGCGCGACGTTTCATAATCTTACGTCTTGCTACTTGGTACAAAGGGAAAGAGACAAGAATATCATCAATTCTTCGGTAGAAAGCTAAGTATGTAATGAATGTAATCTAAGTCACGTTAAATAACGTATATGTAAGATCTAATGCCTATCTTGAGACCACACATTCTCTCAGAACTGCGAACATTCTCCCTAATGATTGTTAAAAACATACCCATGTCGTAGTCAGTGAGAATAATACTCAGAGGCAGGAAATAACGGCCTTGATTTTGTTATTCATACAGGTATATCTACTAAAATCACATTCCACGTTAATTGTAGACGACTTTCATCCAAGCGGGGAGTCAAATTAACTTCAAACAGAAAATGCAACTTCGTTATTGCTATGGCTTGTACGTGTTCGGTTCTTGTCTTTTTTTTAACTTTTTACTTAGACAAGATTTTTATTTCTTATTCATTTTGCTTTTGGATCATTGGATCAAAGGTGTCCGAGGGACACATACATTACAAAAGTTTTTTTTTCTAACAAAATGAGTGTTACTTGCTGAAAATAAATTGTATATCAAAACCCAAATAATTTTTAATAGTATATAACACAAAGAAGTGTAAATGACCATTCACTACAGATATCAATTGATTAACTTCTGGTATTTATATTTTGCATTTATTTCACTACTATCGATATAGAGTTGAACATGAATTAGCATAAAATCCACGCGTAGGTGCGTGTTTTTTAAAGATTAATGTAAGTATAATATGTAAATAAAACATCCAAACAACACTCAATTTAAAATAAATAATT
Source organism: Conopomorpha cramerella (assembly GCA_012932125.1). Taxonomy (NCBI): domain Eukaryota; kingdom Metazoa; phylum Arthropoda; class Insecta; order Lepidoptera; family Gracillariidae; genus Conopomorpha; species Conopomorpha cramerella. The sequence goes on along the minus strand of SJJU01071142.1, from coordinate 9,614 downwards.
TTCCTTTATCAATGCTCAATGTCAAATACGTGGTTCTTAAACATAAATACGTAGAGCTCTAAAAAGTACAATCATGTTTTTTTAAAGAGAGCAGCAAGTTTATCATTATCTATTCCCCCCTCCCCACGTCCATCACACACGCACACCCAATTGACATTACAGTCGACAGCGGGATATCGCCGACTGCGCGCGCGCTTCAACACGAAATCCAAAATGGCGGACGCCGAAAATGCACAAGAATCTTTCCTCGACGAACTCACCAGCCCCCTAAACTTAGCATTGATCGGTGTAATAGTGTACCTTATATACAAAATAATACAGTCAAAGTTTGATAACCACGTGGATGTGCCGCCGCCAGCGCCGCGTCTACCAAAAATGCGCAGGGATCTCACTGTAGCGGAATTAGGGAAGTTTGACGGGACGCAACCGGACGGAAGAGTGCTCCTCGCAGTCAACGGAGTGATTTTCGATGTCACCAGAGGCAAACGATTTTACGGCCCAGGTGAGTTCGAGCCATAAGTTTAGATACATCGTTTAATTTTAACATTTATGGCATGAATGTATTTGTCTAACACGTGAAATTATTCCACAATTTTGGTCTCGTTTACGGCGAGGCAAATCGAGTAAGCATAGGTTTCGGTTTACATGCCACTGGAATGTATTGTAACCTATATGTTAACTGATGTTGGAGGAAAAAATGACAACAATTTTCTGTGTAACACTACGCCATTATCTACATGGAAACTTGTACAGTAATAGCAAATGCCATTAGATAGAACCACAATTCTAGCAAGTCATGTTACATATTTTATATCGACGTAATAATCATTGTAGGCACCTATAAATAAAAATAACCGTAAAGGAACGGAATGTCATAATAAATGTTTACTTCCAAAACATGTATTCGAAATATTAACGATCCATCAATACACTTTAGGCTTTAATACCTTTCGCAGTAGAGCCAAACTGCTTCGACAAATGTTACTGTGTAGTGATAATGTAGGCGAATACGTCATTGAACATCGCCTCACATAATAAACAGGCAGACCGGTTGCAATGACTGTCAAGGTTGGATGGATGTATTGAGCCGAGTAAGCTAGAAAAACTCAAAATCGACTTTAGACCTATGTAATAGGAGAAACAATATCTTGGCAACCTTGGACAAGTCTATACACGATTGTTTCTATGGTTTCTAACGCGTAGTTTGCATTTTTAGGGTAAAGTATTTATCTAATCAAGGTAAACGATACATTTGATGTTGTTTCAACATTACTTCACCACATTCTAAAATGATTCTTACTTATTTTGCTTAGAGTTTAAAATGTCCAAGCATTCTATACCAGGTTACCAAATTATAATAACTGTATGGTTATAGCACTAAGATCGCTAGTATTACAATGAATTATTATTTTAATTTTATTTGATACTTTGTTGCAATAATACTACTAGAACAAAAGGCTTTTTTATCACTATGAACAAGCGTTTGACCACCATCCTGCCTGATGTGGTCTACGATGGAGCACACTTGTTCATTAGGTACCTTTTTACCCGCGACTTGAAGACCTTCAGACTGTACTGCGCAGGAAACACAGACTCCGGCAAGTCATTACACATCCTGGCGGTTCGCACTGTGAAAGTAGACGCAAAGCGTTTGTTTCGCGTGAATGGTAAATTCACCTGGTATAGATGACGTTTTGCCGTTCTCCTGGTTGTCCTATTGTAAAAACGAGATGGGGGTATTAGGTTATGCAACTCCGTAGCACATTCTGCGAAATGCACCCGATAGAAGACAGATAGGCTCGCAACCTTGCGGCGATGCTCTAGGCTTGTATTATTATATATTCAATACACGATCGAACTTGTGCTTGATACAATGTGAGCAACTGTTCCGGTATGAAATACCGTGGCACCTTCGGGAGGATGCCCAGCTTTTTGGCTGCGCGTTGGGCCGTAGCCTCAATGTAGGAGCCAAAGTTGAGGTTGGGGGTTAGCGTCATTAGCGTAGGAGATGGAAGTATACTAAAGTATTATCTACAACTAAACCTCAAAATATAGATGAACATGTGATACACAATTTATTAGGTGTTCATTAGCAAAATTAATATTTTTTTTGTAAAACAAAAAATAATGGAAATATAACATGAATACACATTTGTATACTTAAATATACATACAAGTAACTGTACACACAGTTGAATATTTAAAACAAAGATTATAAGAATAATGACAATAATTTCATCTTAAAATGTAAAAAAGAACTTTCGAAGTTGGCGTTACTAAATTCGTTTAATCGCCCTTAAACCCAAAGATGCACAGACTGAGATGCAAAGGTGCTTGAGAATCACAAGCTCTAATTAATATTTTAATTATCTTAAAAGACGGCGGGCACTTTGTACAGGATTCATCTTCTAGAATTCTCGTTTTGTTTACGATGTTTTCCATTACGGTGAGTGCATTCTGTAGCGTAGGTACCAAATAAATTACGACTCAAAATTTTGCAGTGGCCTCAGCCTGCCCCGCTTGGGATTAAAAGGCGAGAAGTGAATAAACACAAAAATAATACACTTCACGCCTTTAATCCCAAAGCGGGGTAGGCACAGACACTAGCTTAATAAGCAAGTGCCTACGGTCCACTAAGCGTATTTAACCCAACGTGACAGGGGGTGAGCCCATCGCCGTTATAGGGTTCATACACGTTGTGGTGGTGTGCGGGTTTCATCACGATGTTGTCCTTCACCGTACGAGCGTTGCGTTGCGTACATAGGCTCTGAAAAAGAGTCTCATTGGTACACGTCCAGTAGCCGGACTCGAACCCGGGACCTCCCGGTTACAAGGCAAGGATCCGACCAACTGGACCGCAGACGCTCTCAATTTTTTTTAAATTATTTCTTTAAGTGAATAAATACAAAAATATTGAAGTTACCAAATAACATTTTTGTCTCCTCTCAACGGGCCTCTCACCACAGACTCCACCTGCCTCTGGGTTTCCTTCCCGCCCCGACTTTACAATACTTTAATACTTTACAACAATACTTTAATGATAATCTGGGGTATTTGTTGTGTGCGTCCAATTTATTTATACATACATACATACACTTCACGCCTGTCCCCAGAGGGGTAGGCAGAGACTGCAGATCTCCATTTTTCACGGTCCTGACATACCCCTTTCGCTTCATCTACATTCATACATCTTTTCATACATGACCTCCGGTTTCGAGTACTTTTCACGCCACCTTCGGCCAGGATAATTTATTTATCTACGTATGTATTTCAAAATATCTATATGTATGTATGTAAGTATTATCTGTAGTAGTCGCTGGCGGGTGCCAGTACATAGTATGGGTATACTACAGGATATTCTAGTTTGGAGACAGGTGACCATCTTTGAAATACCGTTTCGAGATATTACTAATTTATCCCGGAATTTATAAGATGTATAACAAACTGTTAGTAAATAGGAACGCAACCAAAATAGTTTTTTTTTATTGTCTACGGCGCCATGATAATGTTGTTCTCTATGGACGTTTTCTGTCAAGTCAGGTTATCACGTTTTCTAACAGTTTAATAAAAGTTCCGTTTATAATTGAAATACGTTTTAATTTAAAGATTTATGCAACAGTAGGATGTTTTCGCGACTGTGAATCATTACAGCACGATTTATGTGAAGTCGAGCGCTGGTGTCACCATAATCGCATGCGCCTGGCTGTTACTAAATGCTCTGTCATATCTTTTACAAGCAAACACATTAAAATTCTGTACAATTACAGACTATTAGGACAGATATTAGAGCGGAAGTCAGTGATCAGGGACCTTGGTATTCTCATCGACGATCGTCTTTCTTTTAGACCTCATTACCATGATGTTACTACCAGAGCAAATCAGCTCCTCGGTTTTATTGTAAGGTCCACCAAGGAATTTAAAAACCCTCGAAGTTTACTCGTACTGTTCAACACTATGGTTAGAAGTGTCTTGGAATACGGGTGTCCCGTCTGGTCCCCTCATTACTCTGTTCACAGTGACGCTATAGAAAGGGGGCAAAGAAGATGCCTTCGGATTCTAGCATACCGACAAAATCAGCATAGAAAGATGTGTAGCTATGAACAGCGCCTACAGAAATTTAATGTAACCCGCTTAGATACTCGTCGAAAACATTTGGATATAGTAAATTTGCATAAAATCCTTCATTTCCAAATAGAATCTTCTTATTTACTATCCCAAATAACTTTATTTAGTTATCGCAGAAGTAAACGTAGAGTACACCCACCTTTCTATCTCGGTATTCACAAAAATAATACTTCATTCTATAACCCTGTGGTACGAATGTGTAGAACATTTAACGATCTTGTTTCCAAGCATCCTGACATAGACATCTTTAACCCTCAATTGCCTCGGTTGAAAAAATGCTTAGTCAGGTAGGTATTTAAAATAAGATAAATAGGTTAGTTTGTATTAAATTAAGTTTAAATTATTATTATCATTATTATTGTTTTTGTTTTTTTTTTAATATAATGTAAGTGTAGTCTGCAATGTTTTGTGCTCCTGTGTACACATGTTTTGGAATATGATTCAGCTTATTTATTAACTATATATATACTTTAAGTGATGTAACAATTGTATTCCGTTTTGTGTGCCAAACAAATAAATAAATAAAAATAAATAAATTATATACCACAATCACGAACATAATCCTTTACAAACCAATTATGTTACCAGTAACAGTTATTAATATTATAAACAGAAAGCAGCGCGGTTACATTCTCTTTTTACCCGATTCCCGATGAAATTTTTTGGATTTATTCGATGTTCTCTACATTTGCCAATGCCAATGAGGCAAACTAGTGATTGATATTTTTTAAGAATTATTCAGAATGAAATAAATATTAACAAGGTGAATCAAAGTCTTATAAAAAAACACATTAGATCATTATTATTTGAAACGATATTTTGTTTCTCTCGCTAAGCGTGAGGAATCAGAAATCAAAGAACATTATTAATTTAATGTCGCATTTTACCCGACACGGAACACCAAAGGGTTCTGATTCACATACTGAATCAGAACCCTTTGGTATTTGCCTTGACGTGACAACTCGTGTATTATGTACATATTCTTCTTATTTGTTATTTCACATGTTCACCGTGCTACATTTTCTTGACATATTGCATTCACATTGCCTACGCAAACAACAAACAACTAACTTTGATATGCGTACTTTAACTACACCTCACTTTTTTAATTAATTTACTTTGGAAGTAGCTACTTTTGTATTTGTTGTAGGGAAGAGCGGAGGAAAAGCGAACGCGGGGTAATGCCGAATACGCCAGTTTTTACATGTTATGTTTATGTTATGTAGAAAGAAATAGCTTGAAAATTAACAGTATGGAGTGAATATACTCTATATTATAATACTTTATTGCACACTGTACATTACAAAATGTAAAACTAACAATGTTATGATTAGAAATGGCGACCTTATCGCTCAGAGCGATATCTTCCAGGTAACCTGATTCATATACAGGGTGGCTCATTCAAATCGGTCAGTATGGGAAAGTCTGAAACTATAAGACATACGAAGATTTGTTCTTAGGAACCATGTCACCGATTTTGATAAAAAGAAAATCTGCATTCATACTTTATTTGAAAAGAGAACTGTATTCAGCTCGGGAATCGAATCCGGTTGCTTTGAAAAAATAAACTTGCACTTTTAAATTTTTCTCTTTAGATATCGATTGTGTAGGTCTTAAGCTGTAAATGTCTTTATGAAACATGATGTTGAAAATGAATAAAATGCATTGTTTTGACATACTTCAATTTATCGTAGTAGGTGTTCGAAGTGACCACCGTTACAATATAATATAGTACTAAAATAATAAGAGTAAATAAGTATCTTCTAAATATTCATATAGCTTTCCGCCCGCGGCTTCGCCCGCGTGGACTTCGGTTATATTGCGGTATAAAGGAATATTTTTGTTTTCCCTCGGGAATATCAATTTTTTCCGGGATAAAAAGTACCTTATTATTTAAATCGGACGTCCAACTATAGGTCTGCATAACTTCAAAGCAATCGGTTCAGTAGTTACGGCGTGAAAGCGGAACAAACTCACTTTCCCAATTATAATATTATTAAGATAATGGTAAAAAAAAAGGTGTACGTTGTACAAATATTTACGAAATAAGTAAGGTAGGGCTTTTTGTTGGTTTTCCGTTCAAATTATGACGAAAAAGACAGAACAGTTTTGACTAAAGAAGAAAGTAATAACAAATATATAAAAATAAAAATTTAATTTATTAGCTCTTTTTAACATATGTACTACGTGTATTATGATCTTCGCCTTTAATAATGGTTCATAATTAGTTCGTAACTACCCCACAGATGTCAGGTAACATGGAACGGTAAGGGTTTAGTAATACTAACAGAGCTAACACTGAACTTTTGTATGCTTCTAGGAGCAGAACATATTGATACTATGTTATCGTACTATGTACCCACATGTTAGTCGGGTGACATTTCCAAGAAACATTCATTTAAGGTTGTAAAAATGTTGACACATATTTTTGATGCCTAAACGTTAACCTAGATGAATTTTGAAAAGTTTTTTGAAAGATTTGAAGACATGAAGAAGAAAGACTTGAAGAAAGAAAGTTTTTTGACGGGTCCGTTGGTGTAGTGGTCAGCATGTCTGCCTCTGCTCCGTAGGGTCGTGGGTTCGATTCCCACCGCTGACAGGTGCTTAGGTGATGAACTTATAAGCACTTGTTGGATGTGTCTGGGTGTTTTATTTATATAAATAGATATTTAAATGAAAAAAAAGTAAATATATCTCGTTGTCTGATTTCCATAACGCAAGTGCTTTAGCTACTTAACATGGAATGAAAGCAATGTGTGTGTTGTTGTAAAATATTTATTATTATTATTATTTTTAAGTGTTGCAAGCTAAAGAGAATCTAATAGCAGACAATAGGTTAACTAGCTGTCAAGCACAACAACAGGCCTAAGCCTGTACTGTGGAGACAGTGGCCAGGAATCGCAGTTTTACGTGCAGTCCAAAGTATTTACTATGGAAGCGCTCAGTAGTGAAATTCTCGTATTTTTGCTCGATCACGATTACGTTTTGGTTTAGCTAACGATCGAGTTTAGTCGAGTTCAAAAATTACCAGAATACCGTTTGTTTGAGAAGAGTAATTTTAGTTTTGTTTGTTTACGAGAATACGCTTTGACGATTCCGAGCCGTTTGACGTACTATTGCAATTCGATAGTAACACGAGAACGATAGTAACAAGTGAGTTTGGACTAAGTTGAGACGTTTTTAGTATCGATGAAAATACGAGAATTGCACTACAGGAAAGAACATTAGCGAAACGATCACTCATCCAATATCTGATCGTACCGATTTTACTGGAGGGGCTCAGTTCTGCTGTCCTTTTGTTCCGCGTAGATCCAGCGGAGAGTCCGCTAACGTCTAATTTCTATAGCACTATTGTCTACACTGATACCACCGAGTTACAAGCGCTTCATACATGACAAAGGGCCTTGAGGTTCTATTCCGAAGCGAGGTGCCGACTGCTCGTGCAGCTATTGCGGAGTTCGGAATTAATATTTTCTTAACACACTTTAGCCGTGTGGTGACGGCGAATAGAATACATGTGTCACCACCCGAGCCCAACTTTTCCCGTCATGGGGGTCGTAAGAGGCGACCGAGGGAGCTCTCCAGAGAACGGGCAGCAGCGCTTCCTGTGAGTTAAACCACAACACCACTGCGATCGCCAACCCGCCTGCCAAGCGTGGCGATTACTGGCAATTCATCCCAAATGACGGATCTCATTGGGGGAGGCCCTCGTCCAGCAGTGGACGTTATGTGGCTGATGATGAAACACACAAAGAAATCAGTCAGCAGCTGCAGTCGGCAGCTCACTTTGTTATAACACCTTTAGAAGAGCGTTCAAGAAGTTCGCTGCCTAAGTACCTAATAAACAAAACAAGATTACAAGAAGTTCAAAGGCCATCTAAAGAGATTTCTGAATTCGAATACCTTTTACAGTCTACAAGAGCATTTCCTTTTGTATTTGTAATAATTTTACTTTTCTCTCTCAATCCCATTCAATTTGATTTAATGTTGTATAATTAGATACTTATGTCAATGTTACCTGTTGCTTAATTGTTATTTTAATCTACATACCTTCCACCTAGTCATACATTATTTCTAATTAATTATTCTTATTAATGACCGCAAAACTAGTTATTCAAACCTAAATTTTAGGCAAAAATTTGCAGCACTTCAATATTTTTTCCTCTTACTATCTTGTTGAACCACTTGCAAAAAACGATTAGAAAAATGTTATTAACCTCGGCGTTATTACAACTCCCTGCCCAACGATCGGAATTCATAACCCAATAAAACCAATGAACATATTATAATAATAATAATTTATTTTCAGGCAACAAAAGATACCTTTATAGGTATCGCCCATAAAAACAAATGAAATACAATACAAAAGAAAAAAAACATACAAATGGATACTATACACAAACAATATTATATTACTTAAAAACTATCCTTCTATCTGCACATGCCGTGTTTTGTCGTCTGCAGTGTTCTGCAATCTTCCTCGGAAGCGCCGAAACACTACAGCCGTTGGCCAAAAGGAGGAATCCATGAAGGTCGCCAGATCTTTTGTGGGAACTTGCATCACAAACGATTTAAAATCGTCATGACGCGAACCCAATCCTACGACCCTCACACGCCAAAGACATATAACACGTACGATGGACGTTGCGCTTCAGGTGACCTGATTTGCTAGGATTTTACGTACGCAATACCTACACAAATACATACAGACTCTAGCCTAGTTGTAGGGCAATTTGGTTGTGGGTTCGAGACCGAATCTCGAACCAAATCGCCCTAATATGTACGCGATTCTTGACACGTTTAAAACAAACGCCATCTTTTGCGCGCCAGCGTGAATAAACGTTTGACCACCATCTTGCCTGATGTTAAGACTCGGGCAAGTCGTTCCACATCATGGCGGTTCGCACTACACTATGAAAGTAGATGTAAAGAGTTTAGTTCGCGTAAATTGTGGTAAAACTCTGGTTGCATTGTACCTACTCAGGGAAACCTTTGCACATATTCTCATTAAAATCCACCTTCGGGAAACCAAACAAATGTTCGGGTGAATGTTGTTCTAATATTGGTTAGACATATGGAGCACGTTGTAGCAAAAACTCACCTTTCCCTCGGAAGTGTAGGCGTAGATTAATTTGATACAGGTACGATCCCGAAATACCGGGAATATTATGACTGTAACGAATATTCTTCTAAAAATATTGTTGAGCCCGACTTTTATGATTTGGTGGTAGTATTTTAGCGAAACAGATCAGGGTAGCATTTCCATTCAGTGATCAATAAGCGTTCTTGACTGTCGTTCATGGGAAGTCTCCAGTCTGGTTTCCCTATAGTGCTTTTCGTGTGTGAGTTTCTCCTGCTGACGATCACTGAAACTCACCCTTCTTCTCTTTCGCTAGTACACCCTACTAAAATGAATAAAAGGAACAGCAAAATGAAAGTTGTACAGCGGGTGCAGGCCCTCTGCCTCAAAGTGCACCTCACTAATATCC
>SJJU01071139.1:0-15522 GCA_012932125.1 Conopomorpha cramerella | reverse complement strand
AATATAAATCTGATGCCAGTATTTAGAAGACGATCAAGTTTATTGAGGAGTTCCTCAGTAAGATCTAGGTAACACACATCAGCGTAATCTATAATGGGAAGAAGGAGGGAATTCACTAAAGAGATTTTAGTTTTTTCAGGGAGGAATTTTTTATAATGGATTATTGAATGAAGAGAGGCATAGAACTTTCTGCTGACAAACTCAACATGAGCCCTCCAATCCATCTGACCATCAATGACCAAACCAAGGTCAGTAACAGTGGGAGTAAAGGTAATAGGGAAGCCATTGAAAGACAGACATAAATTGGAGGTGTCAATCTTATGAACCTGTTGAGGACTACCAATTAGTATTGCCTGACACTTGTCCGGGTTAACGGAGATACCGTAACTAGCTGACCAGTTATGGATCTCATCCAGATCTTTGTTGACGAGTGCCAGTATATTATTGATTTCATCTGGTTTGCCGGATGCATAAAGCTGCAGGTCGTCAGCATAAAGGTGGTAATGGGAAAGAAGATTAGGAGTGACCATGTGGATAAACAATGCGAAGAGAACAGGGGACAGAATTCCACCTTGTGGGACACCAGCTTTGAGGTCGCACCAGTCAGATACATCCTGACCGGCACGCACAGCCTGCTGACGTCCACGGAGGGAGGAGGAGAACCATTTTATAGCCGAAACGGAAACGTTGAAATGGGCGAGAACGGCTAAGAGGATGTCGTGGTCCACAGCATTGAATGCATTACTGAAATCAATAAGCACCAAAACCGTGACCATCTGCGCTTCTTTGGCAGCGCGGACATCCTCTGTGACCTTGAGAAGGGCCGTGGATGTACTGTGGCCACTTCGAAAACCAGATTGGAATGGATTGAGCAGGTTCTCCTTCGAAAGAAATTCTGTAAGCTGGGAGTTAACAACCGATTCAAGAACCTTAGAGAAAAACGGTAGGATACTGATAGGTCGATGGTCCTTAAGGAAAGTAGGGTTGCTTGTTTTGGGGAGTGGAAGTACGAAGGCTTTACGCCAAATATCGGGGTAGGTAGCTGTAGAAAAGGATAAATTGACTATGCTCTTAATAATGGGTAAGACATTTTCCGTGATGTTAAGTATCATTAATCTACCAATGTCATCGCAGCCTACTGCGTTCGATTTGATAGAAGTCAGGATTTTTTTTATGTTATCCACATTGATCGGAGAGAATTCAAAACATGGAATTTTAGGTCTGGGAAGGTTTTTAATGTTGTCAATTGTGCTGGTTTTTGTGCTGGGTTGAAGGGGTGTGCACCTCGAAAAGTGGTTATTTAAATCCATTAAATCAAAGGTACCGACAGCAAAAGGTTTTGTTTTGGATTTAACTATACCGAGTGATCGTAGAAACCTCCAAACTCCAGCGGGAGAGGACTGTTCAATCTGATGGGATATATATGCGCGCTTGGCATTTCTCACTACCATATTACACCTATTCCTAGCAGCCTTATACACCGACCATTTATCGTCGCTGCGATCCCGTTTGTACTGGCGAAAAGCATGGTCACGTTTCACCATAGCTCTGCGTACGGTAGGGTTGATCCACAGGGACGGTTTATGTTTTATAGTGACTAATCTAGAAGGGGCGTGCTTGTCGTACAATGATGTGATTTGACTACACAGCGCCTGTACCATATCATCAACACTGGTTTTTGATGCAACAGAAGTCCAGTCCGAATTTGCAGCATCAGCTCTAAGCCTCTCGACATCAATAGAGTTTAGATTGCGACGAAAAACTGTTACAGGGATTGATTTGGGAGGCTTTAACTTGTATGAGAGGAAAAGCAAATCATGATGAGAGAAACCAGGGGCTGGGAATTGGCCATAAGAGGCAACGACATCAGGGTCGGGGACTATAATCAAGTCAAGAAGAGTGTCAGTCGTGTTCGAGTGATGAGTGGGAGCTAAGGGGAGGATTGACAGATTGGCTGACCTAATAATTGACTTGAAGTTTGCCGACCGCGGCGAATCGGATAGAAGGCAAGTGTTAAAGTCTCCCATGATTACGTGATGTGTGTAATCCGAAACAAGGGACTCAAGTATTATTTCAAATTGATAAAAGAAATCAATACTTGGTGGAGCATACACTACACCAAGTACTATTTTTGACCTGAGCGATACTTCAAGGAAGAGACATTCGGCGGATGCAGAGTATTCCGAGGGGGTTTGGAGAATAACTTTATAAGGTATGTGGCTTCTTAGGTAGATTGCCACGCCACCACCGCCTTTGGCAGTCCTGTCATTCCTTATTAACACAAATCCAGGCAACGAGTAGCTAGTGGATAGAAGCGTGGGTTTGAGCCAACTCTCGGATATAAGGACCGCATCAATATGTCGAGATGAAAACGTTTCGGCGAGATCAGCGTAGTGGCTCGGAACACTCTGTGCATTTACGTGGCAAACATTGAAATTTTTTGGGTAAGAACTGAATTCATCACTTAAAGCATCGCTCAGGACAAAGAAACTGTCATTGGCACTATGGAAAGAACTAGAACTATTGGAGGTTGCGACGCAATAATTGTGTGTCATAATATAATATACTAATAAACAATAAATAAATAATATAAAAAGAAAACAATTATACAAACAAAACAAAAGCACAATATAAAGCACAGATATAAAGTCAGGTCGGGACCCAACTGACGACATTGGAGTGTTGTCATAAAAGAAAAAACAACTTAGGATATACATATTCAAAATACAACATAAATATTCTGCTTCTAACGGAACGTTATCGACCACGTGACCGTCGTCGTTCGTGCACTCGCTCATGTACAGAAATCAAGCGCAAACGAAGTGAAAGAAACACATGAAGTAAACAAAAAAAAAGATATGAAAAAGTTATTAGCATAAACGAAACGCGACACGACGGCGGCGGCCGAAAAATGAAGGTAGTCAGAAGTCAGAAATATAAGAAGCAGGCACAGACTAATAAAAATTAAAAATGAAATGGAATAAAAAAGGATAACAAAATAACAAACACCGAAAACAAAAATATGACACTTTGAGAAAGAAAAAAAAAAAGAAATAACAAAAGTTTTGTGATGAGTTTGTCTTTAAAGCTGTTTCATCCCTTGCATCTCTTATTGGTCTCGATATTGTGGATATTTTCTAAACAAAGATTTTTTTTTAGTTTTCTTTAGTAGGTTACGGCCTACCTACATATGCTTAAAACGTATTTTGGTAAAAATTATTATATTTAGTTCAATAAAGTATGTTTAGTTTACTGAGTGAAACCTAGATTCCCTCCTTTTATTTACACATAAAAATTAATTGTTTGAAGTCCATCACTATCTGAAAATTCTTCTCATGACTTTAAAAATTTTTTGAATACTTATGAGAATAAGTATTTGAAAAAAAATATATTCATGCTTCTTTCAAAACAATACGCTCAAATTTCAAGTCTACCGAAATTACGCCCTTTATTTAAGATACGCAATTTATATTTTTCCAGATGAAGTATTGTTAGCTAGGGAAACTAATATTTTCCTTACAAAATTACACAAACGACACACTTTAGCTAGGTAAGTCGAATTCACTTAGTCAGTAAAAAAAAAACACGGATTACACTAGCGATTTGCCCGCACACCGCTGCATCACTAGCAGCTAGCACACACAATTTGGTAAAGGAAACAACCATGCCTAGTCTTCTTAGTGAATCGACATGTCAAACGAAACATTTTTTTACTGAGCTAACATTGTATGGTGCTTTTCGTTCATGCAGTCCAGTTTATCTTGACAAATAATATCTTAGCTATACACCCAGTGGCCACTACTATCTATGCTTGGTAATTGTATGTTTCACTAACTAAAACTAGTGTTATGATTATATTTAGGTTATATGATGTGCTTGCTTATTAGGAACCTATTTATCCGTGACTTGATGACGTAGGTGTACTCCCCTATAATTTTGTTTACTTTCCTGATTTGTATATTATCTTACGTATATCATAAGTTTTTTGATTAAATAGATGCAAAATGGTACAAACATGGTCAAATGCTTGTTCATTGTAATAAAAAAAAATTAAAACTCCTAATCTTAAGAGTTAACACCAAAGAACACCAAAGAAAATGTTACTTTCACATGACAAGCAGTAACTGTCATAGTCTTTTGCCCACTTTAGGGAATTCATTCTTTTCTTCAAGGGAATGACGTCTAATGTCGCTTACGCACATTTAGGGTAAGCCTAAGGTAAACATTATGAATCATAACTACTATTAAAATGTCGGCCCATTCACATTTATTTCAAATTCCGCAAAAAATAACTTACAAAAAATATGAAATGTTGACGATATTATTTTCAAATGACGACATTTTTGATGAATAGGTTCCTAGGTTATCAGACACAGTGACCTAACCCCAAACCTGGATACCCCTTCTATGGATGTCAGAGATTGACATGCTTACATAAATAGCAGTGGTGTGCACACCATACAGGTAAAAAGACACTGCTTACCTTAATATTTTGCCTACCCGACCGATCCTTTTTTTGTTGTACTCACGATATGTGACATGTCATGTGTTTTGTGGGTGAGTAGATAGGTAGGTACCTACATATATTTCGTAAAGACAAAATGATGTCGTCGCTGAAATCGATCCCGCGACCGTCGTCGTCCTCGAGGCAGAATGCCCTGACCACTAGTCCATACCGGTCGTGCTCCCGGGGTAATTACGTACAAAATTTGCTGGGTCAACGAGTCTTTAATAAATAGAGCTGCATCGCTTAACACAGATCTCAGACCACTGGTCCAGATGCCCAGCTGACGTAGCTCAAACAAACTGAAAGACTGAACAAATAAACATTATTGATGAAAACCACCTTTGTGAATGCTATTGAGATTATTTTTGTGCCAAGCTCGGTGGAAGTGTTGCTTTAAAATGTAGTTTAATATACTATACGCGTCGCTTTTGAATAAGTTGTTTTGTACAATTACACGTAAGGATCAGTTGATCGGCGAAAAGAAACTATTTTTGTGTACATTCTAGAGTCAATACGTAGTATATAACAAAGTCCTTCTATGTATGCTTTGAACTTTATAACTGCAGCAGCAACGGATTTTCATGCGGTTTTCTTTAGTAGATAGAGCAATTCTTCTATATTGGAAGTTTGCCGCGTCAGCTAATTCTATGATATTTCTTTCACACGTTTCGCTATAGACTGATTCATCTGTTTTGTCCATTTGCCTAGAATTATTAAGTAAGTATACTATTTGGGAACTTCATTAGGTACTTAGTTCACATATTACAGATTTGTTTTCCAAAATTTACCTACGAGTATTAGAGTGTAGTATTCATAGTTGTAACTCATTCATGCAATTGCCACTGGATTAGTCAGTATTTTCTCCGTTTAGTTAGAACAGCGTCAGTGGTTATCTATCAGCACTCACTAACTGTCTTACGATTTATGACGTCAAGAGCCAAGCCTTTGAAAGTAGCTTTTTAACTTAACGATACACCATATGATAAGAAGCTGTCAGTTTCATTTCAAAACCACTCTGTAGATCAGGCAAATGTGGTACATTAATATTTTCAAAAATGTTTGTCAAAGTGCAAAATATAATATTTTTTATCTGATTTGGATAAACGTAAAATCCGAAATATTTTTTGTATTATTTTTAAAGGGTATACTAATAGTACTTTATGATAAAACGGCTTCTCCGTATCAGTTTTAAATTTTTTCTTGATTCTTACCATCGTAAACTAGCGTACTTGCCTGCCTAGGTTTGTCCTCTGACCTCATTTTGGGTCAATTTCCGACTTTTTAACCGTTCCAATTTGAGATGTGTTCAAATTATTCTTCCCACAACAACAGCTCCCCGAGCATTAGCCCCCTCCAAGAAAAGACAACCAAAACAGGGTTGATATTGGTTAAAACAAGCGCAAATCGCTACTTAAACCCAATATATAGTACTGTTTTTTTTATTTTCACGGTCTTTCTTGAAGAAGCGTGCCTCCTAGCACGCTCTTCAAGAATGAAAGAGTTATATTTATGGTTAGGTCCCATAGGGTGAGTGGTAAATAACCTTTTCAACAGGTTTCAGTGCCCCAGAGCAATGGATTCAGTAGGTTCTAAAGAAACAGTACACTAAAAGGCTATTTCCGTTGAACCTTGTATACATGCATTCTGCAGAGAATTAAAAACACATCGTTTACTCTTCAGATAGGTGCTGATGGCGCGAACTCTGCTGTGCGGAAGGCGATGGGTGTGCAGTACCTGAGCGGCAGCTATGACCAAATGGGCATCGTCGCTACGCTTTACTTGGCTGAGGTGTGGCATAACGACCTTTTAGTTTAAACATACAGTGGCAGCAAGTTCAGTTTCTCAAAATAACTTGAATGCATCACTTTGATTGGTTCATATGGGCCAGGCGCAATTAGGGTCACCTGTATTCAGCTTTGCGTTTACTTCCTTATTTTAGATTTGAATAAAAAAATGTGTTAAGCCCTATTCCAGGATTATTTACACTTTTCAAAGCCTATGTAGGCAACGCAACGCTCACGGTGAAGGAAAATATCGTGATGAAACTTTCATATCACAAGGTATGTACTGTGATTGGATTACTCCGTATCACGCTGGGATATGTAACCGGTGAACCGTAAGCATTTGCTTAGCAAGTGCCTCTGCCTACTCCGCTTTTGGTATGAAAAGGCGTGAAGTATACTTTTTTAAATTTTAGTTACACTATTCCAGGAGTGTGAGAACACGACAGCGTGGCAGCGCTTCCTCCCAACCGGACCTGTAGCTATTCTGCCGCTGGACAGTTCCCGGAGCTCGCTCGTGTGGAGTACCTCTCTGGAACACGCTAAAGAACTGCTCAATATGTCCGAGGAACAGTTTGTCGACGCACTCAATGATGCTCTGGTTAGTAGAAGTATAATGGTTATACTCCGTTACAACATTGGTAAATTGCAGAGAACAATTTTAGAAGAGCAAACACTGATAGCGCGGTTAGCGCACGAAAATTCTACTTGCAATCTTGTAGGTAGTTTAAGGGTAAAACATGAACTCATTAAAATGGTTCTTCAACACTAAACTTGTTTGACATTTTGTGTAAAGCTTTTTAAGACAAGTATTAAAAACAGGTGGCTCAAAATCGAGAGGACTGGAGGAAACAGAGGGAGGCCTTTGCCCAACAGTGGGACACAAAAACGGGCTTTAAAAAAAATGGTAGATAGGTGTCAAGTTCGCAAGTACAAGTCTAGTCTGTTATTTTTTATTTCCATCCTTTTCTGGTGCTTTACTAAATACGAGATAGAAGTGCATGCTCCATCGTAGACCTTCTCAGTTTTACACAGTCGGTGGACAAACATTTGCCTATCTGCAAAAAATAAAACACTTTACAAAATGTCATTCTATCCAGTGGAAGCAATACCCCCGCAACAATGCAGTGGAGGCAGCGAGCAAATGGCTGCAAGGAGCTCTGAAAAGCTGTGGTCTATCAAGTGGAAGTGAGAGAGCTCTGCCCCCCTCGGCCCGGGCGCTGGCCGCCGGCTCGCGCGCCGCCTTCCCGCTGGGATACGGGCACAGCACTCGATACGTCGGGAATGGTGTTGCACTTATTGGGTAATTTTCTTTTTAATCGACTTTAAACAAGGACAATTCATTACTGAACATAGGCCTCTTTATTGTAAGCCACTATGATTTATTTTCGGCTTCTCGGATCCATCTTCTGGTTTCTTAGTTGTAGGTTTTCTCAATTCGACCGTATATGTTTTGTTACCTATATGTCTACCCCTCTGTGATTAAAGGCGTGAAGTGTACTTATTCTATTATTTATTTATGTTTTGTTACGTTTGTTCGCGGACAATTTCGTCATTTTTGAACAGATTTTAATGTTTTTTTTTTTTAAGAATATATTTCAAAGATGGTATAGTAAGGAAATCAGGGTCAGACCGGTCAGGTCAGGAAGGAAATCAGGGTCAGACCGGTCAGGTCAGGAAGGAAATCAGGGTCAGACCGGTCAGGTCAGGGTCAGTGTCAGACCAGAAAAACCGAGGGGAACTTTAAACTAGTACTGGTTGAGGTCGGTTATTTTATCTTCAAAGTATTTACACCTGTTTTCTTCTCGTCTGCTCCATCGTAGACCATATCGCTTCTTAACGTATGTTCATTATGGATAAAACAAAGTTTTTACCGCCAACAATATGATCTTGATGTTGTATATCAGACACTTAACAATGAACAGAATTTATAATCACGAAAATAAAATGTGTCATTTCGGAATCAATGCTTAATACACCGACTATCACCACCACAGGTGTTAATTACCCCGCACAAATTACAGTGACGCCGCTCACCGTATCCATCCCCTGGCCGGTCAGGGGGTCAACCTCGGGTTCGGAGATGTGGCCGAGCTCACCACTCAGCTGGGTAACGCAGTCTACGGCGGTTTGGATGTCTGTGAGTAACGTGATGACTTGATTTTAACGTCGAATCAGATAATTTTCGTGTAAAAAGACCCCAAGCAATGGTCTTAGAAAAGTTGTTGGACTCTTCATGATGGACATTTACTATGACGACAATACTCGGGGAGTCATTTTGCACACATATTTTTTCATTCCATCTGCGACCTGGAATTACCATTTCAAGCCGAAATCTACTATTTCTGTGGACATTACTGAGCCCAGTGCACTAGGTGTCAATGCCCCGCAACGAAATTAAATTTTACCTTTTCATTCAAATAGCACAATCAGACATCGACATCGACAGATGTTTGATTTGACAAGAACGTCTCGGTACGGGTGGGGTGAATGACAGACAAGAAATATTTATTACCAACGGCCATTGATGGATCAACTAGTCCGGAAAAATTGTTGAATTAGACTGTTGCACATATTATCTTACTTAATTGCAAAATGCCTTGACAAATCAAGCATCTGTCGAACCTAGAAAATTACAAATTAACTATCCGAAACAAGTAAACGTTTGACCAACCAATTAAAGACCTGACGAACTGTTATAAACCACCCCTGTATATGTAAAGCCCTAGCCTAAGCATCTTACTTGTTTGCTACATTTTTCCATTGTATCAGCATTTCGAAATCATATTATCATCATTGCATATTGTTTCATACTTTTTGGCAAGCAGTCGTTAATTGTATCTCAACCTATCAACATTTACCAAATCCATTCACCGACTCATTCTTGTACTATTTCATAAGTTAGTCTAATTCTAAGTTTATCAAATAAAAGTGTTTGTGTGTGTGTAATATCTAGTTTTTTTTTTAAACTACTTAGGAAGTTGCCATATAACAGAACGTCTGCGAAATCTAGCCGGTGCACAGACATTAAGCAATGATAACTGTCCCCCAGCGTCGTCTCATCATCTGCTCCGCTACGAGAGTGTCCGGCAGCGCCACGTGGTGAGCACGCAGCTCGCCACACACGCACTGCAGAGACTGTACACGGCGCCCGACGCGCCCTCCACGCCTCTACTCATGCTCAGGACGCTCGGACTCAATATCACGCACTCGCTCACGCCGCTTAAGGTATATCAAACTAACAAACACGCCGAACTCCGTGTGAGGGACCTTATTACGATCTTAATGAGACATAATACAGACATACAAGATAATTTATACTGATAGTGTAGATCTTTACAAATGTCGCAATGTTACAATGTGGCTCCGCCACACTCCGTTTCGCCACCAGATGGCTTCGTTTGGTTTCCCGCTTGCTTTTCTGTTGAAATTTTTCTTAAATTTTCTTTGCTATTATAAACCTTACGGAGCCTGAGACCTTTCCAACGAATGCAAAACCGTGGAAATCGGTTCGTGCGTTCTGAAATTATAGCGTCAGGGAGGAAAACCCGACTTATTTTTATATAGTAGATAACTGGTGGACACGGCAGACGTTGTCCTGTCTTATTAACTATTAATCCTACTAATAGTATAAATGAGAAAGTTTGGATGGATGTCTGGATGTATGGATGGATGTTTGTCCTTCTTTCACGCAAAAAGTACTGGACGGATTTTGATGAAACTTGGCAGTATTGTACCTTATAAACTAGAATAACATATAGGCTATAAATTATATTGGTAAAACAACGTTTGCCAGGTCAGCTAGTATGATTATAAAATTAGTATAACCTCCAGGGTGGCCTGTGCCCAGCAGTGGATGTCACGAGATATAAACTATCCCATCTCTCAAATTGGACGAAATTACATACAAATGCCAACTTTTGTGAATATCGGTAGCCTTGGTGAAGAGTTCCTTGGGAACAAACATCATGACACTGGATTTTTATATATTAAGATAGTGAACGCCCCACGATTTCATTCGCACACAAAATAATACCTTTTTCTCTTTGAAAATGCTTTCATATGTCTGTGTTAAATTTGGGTAAAAACAAAAACTGCCAAGTTCTTGCTGAAATATCATTAATAGAGAATTTTCAAGCTTCAAAAATGTCTTATCTTGATGTCGCTAGTAGGTATCCAGGATGACTTCTGTCAGTTATATGTCAGTCATATTTTAGTTTTTTTTTTTCAAAGTTCAGAATCATTGGTGACATATTGTAGACAAATAATAAAAAAAATGACTGTCACCTTCAATAGTAACTGATTATCTGTCGTCGGTCATTGGGTTGACATTAATTTCCCTTAATACATTTCATAACTAAGAGAAAAAAGGGCCCTGAAAATGCCCCCATTGAAGTGTCAGGACTCTTCAGCCGTGAAAAATTTTATAGTAATTATAGTAAGTACTGCGTGCATCGCTCCAAGGATCTTTTATTTCAGAAATTTAGAGCGTATGTGGTCCAGTTGTCGGATACTTGACTTGTAACCGAGAGGTCGCGAGTTCGAGTCCGGCTACTGGACGTGTACCAATGGGACTCTTTTTCAGAGCCTATGTACGCAACGCCACGCTCGTACGGTGAAGGACAACATCGTGATGAAACCCGCACACCACAAGGTGTGTGAAACCTTTAACGGTGATGGGCTCACCCCCTGTCACGTTGGGTTAAAAACGCTTGGTGAACCGTGGGCATTTGCAAGCAACCAAGTACCTCTGCCTACCCCACTTTGGGATTAAAAGGCGTGAACTGTATTTATTTGTTTATTTATTTTAAATTTAAAGCCTGTCTTGTTGTAATGGATAATGCTTCTATATCATCACAATGCCAGCAATAACACACCAGATCACACAAATGAGGATTTTTAGGGCATTAGTTTCTCTTAGTTGTGACAGGTGGCGCTAGCTCTTTTAGGAGGGATAAATATCAACGAAATTACTAACTTCAAACAGTCGGTATTGAAGGTGACTTTTCTTTTATTGCTTGTTTACATGTTACAAAAGTGTCTAGAGTTAAAATAACTTATCCAAATAATAAAAAACGTGCTAAAATATAACTAAAAGAAGTCACCCTGGACACCTAGGTAAGACATTTTTGGAGTTTAAAAATTTCTATTTAAGAAAACTAGAAAAGCTGGTGTCATACTGCAGCAGAACTGTATCTTTATATGTAGGTTCACCTGTGTATACATACATTTGCATATTATTATAATTATAATATAACAAAGACTTCAACACAATACGCCGTTTATATAAACAGGTGTTGTCATTAGTTAAATGCGTAAACAGGTCACTACGTATCGTATATAAAAACAATTTCTTTAATCACAAAGCATTATTTACTCTCGGTGCATGTGTTTCTAGAACATTCCGAATGTGTTTAGTAAAGACTAAGCAGGGACTTAATATTTCAGCTGCGATGTTACAACACACACTTGTGACTAATCATGTAGGTAGTCACGATTGCGAACGGGCATTGTCTAAATTAGTCATCATAATGCTGTCTTTTTACACAGTGACTCCTACTTCTTTATTTACATATGGAAGAAGAACGGTCAGTATGGGAATGTATGAAACTATGAATCGTACCAAACCATTGTTTTAAATGTATGAATGAAGATGTTTTTTGTTACTAATATAATCTATGACATAGTAATAGTTTCAAAATTTACCATACTGACCGTTCTTAATGTTAGGTACACCCTATCCGTCGTATTCATAAAAAGTTAAAACGTGGACTAACTACACACATCAAGTGTCTAAGGATCAAGAACAATTTAGCTCTAAAAAAATCTAATCTTCAGTTTTGGTCTCATTCCTAATTTCCCATGCCTCTATCAGTTATAGACTTATAACCACATTTTGGATAAATTATGAATGAATTCAGTTTTTGTAAAATATATTCTTGATTGCAATCTTCTAAAATGTACTTGACCCCTAGACACTTTTGATGTGCGTAGTTGACGTATATCAACTTCGATTGGTTTGTTCGTATTTAGCGTACATATGACCAGGTTATGAGACCTTTACTAACAGTGCAACTTCATGAATACGACGGTATATATTTAATTTTATTCACATTAGACACTTAAATAAACATGCCAGAAAATAATTAAACATCATCCGTATTCACAAAGTTAATTAGTGAAGGTCTCAAAAGCTGGTCAAATATACGCTTAATACGGACAAACTGGTCTAAGATTATGTATAATATGATAAATATTTAGCCAACATTTTAACTTTTTATGAATACGACGGTAACACGACATAAACATAACAGTAACAAGTACCTAAGCATTGTCTAAATTAACTGGTCACCTTCCCGTTGTGGCGGTCTGTGCGAGGCGACCGAGGGTACTCTCCAGAGGACGGGCAGCAGCGCTCTGCCAAGCTTGGAGATTATTGGCATTTGGTCTCCCCCAAATGGATATCATTGGGGAAGACCCTCGTCCAGCAGTGGAGCTCATGTGGATGATAATGGTCAAGTCACTTTCGTTGTATTCGATGATGATTTTGATGTTAGCCTATTCTTAAACTGATCAGTAGGTACATGCATGTAAAATGGCAGGAAATACGGCCAAGCCGTTTAGGAGGAGTATAGTAACTAGTATTATTTCATTTATATGATTTTCGTTCGGATTGGTGCTATCTATATATTTTGTACTTATAATAAAACTGTTCAGGATCTAAAACTGTTCATTGATTCTTTTTACAAAACACCGTCATATTTTTTTGAAAAATAATCTGTCTGTTTGTCCGCGAATCACGTCAGAACGGCTGGACAGATTTTGATGAAATTTGGTACGTAGATACCTTATACACTGGAATAAGATTTAGGCTAACTTTTAACCCGGGATTCAATTTGGTTCCCGTAAGATCGCCCAAAAACGACAATTTCCAAACGGCTGAACGTATCGTAATGAAACATTCTTTGGTTGATAGGATTTTCAGTGTTCTGGAGATACATGTTTTAAAAATGTATCTCAAAATTGCTTGAGTATAGGTAAAATGCACGCAATATCTAAAATTAAACTGTGAAATGTACATTAAATACAGATGCATTATTCCACATGCTTGTGGTCTGATTTTTAGGAAAAAAAAACACAAATTTATAAAATAATAAATAAATAAATAATACACTTCACGCCACAAATTTATCAACAATAAAAATCTCCGGTTCCGAGTAGGTACTTTTCATGCTACGAGTACCTTCCGCTGTCCTTCATCCATCCTCTATATACGCTCAAATCAAAATTAACAAAAATAATGTTAGTGCCAAAAACGGAGAAGTATTTGCAAAATGTGAAACGCTGGTTATGTATCATATTCGTAAATTTCGTAAAATATTTAGCCATAATTATTCAAACTGCTACCCGAAGACACTATTCCGCGCGGACGGAGTCGCGGGCACAGCTAGTTTCAGAATAGTTCTATCACTGTAGGTTTTGTTTTAAACGGATTAGGCATATATAAAAATATTGTAGGTATCTACCTACAAAAAAAGCAACTTTAAACAACGAACGATATTTGACATTCGGTATGATATTTAAATAAATAATACAATAGGTAGTTGCCTAGTTTATAACAAAGCGATTGTCATTTACTATTATTAAATTTATATATGTATAAATAATTATGTTTATTGTTAACATTTAAATTACTTTGTTTCAGAAACTGATAATGAATCATGCAACTTCGTAAATACCTTCGACTGGACCTAGTGTTACTTGTATATTAGTATAGTATTTAGTCATTGAAAATATATTTAAACTATATAAACTAGTATAGTACTTCAACATGACTGTGTGACACGTTAACTGTATAAAATACCTACTTATAATAAAGCCTATATTAAAGTATATTAAGTAAATTGTGTATCTATTTGTACTTATAACTACCCAGATATTGTCGCATTAGCGACTCGCTAATGGACCTTTTTCGAAGGGGAATTCCCTTATGGATACCCAGCCGCCAAGGGAAGTGACTGGGTTATGTCGGACTCTCGGGGGCCGTGCCAGAAAACTGTGCTACAGATTGGCAGAATAAATTTTGTGAGTTATGGTCATCATAATTGTGAAAGATTGCAAGCTCAGACTAATCACAACTAGAACGCGTGCCACCTTCAGTTCGTCTTCTTCCCACCAAAATGTATGGAATTAATGTAGGTACTTCTGGATCCAAACTGTTCACTTTTACTATCAATTTTACGGATTGGATCCAGAAATACCCTGCTACGCACAGTAAGAGACACATTATTTTCTTACTCTTTTACTCCTGCATGTCGTTCATATTGTTTCGTTTCGTTTTATTCTAAACGTCAATTTCGGATTGCAAGTTGTTTTTGATCTGAGATTGCAAAACATCAAAATGAATGTGACAGAGACTGTCAAGATGTAAACAAATAAAGTGACACAAAAATATTACTGATTTTTTGTTCGCAAAATATACTCTCACGCACCTTGGGAGGCTAGATACCTGAAATATTTCAAAGCCGTGTCCAGCAGAATCATAATCATATCAGCCCACTAACGTACACTGTTAGTCATAGCCACCCTAAACTTTGTAAGTAACTGCGTACTATTTATGTATGTTTTTTAAAATAAAGCACTTTCGTGGACACATCTCGCCTGTCCACGAGTTATTAAAAACTTCCATTGTCTTAAATCGAGTGTACACGAAATTGTTAAGTTAGGTGTATTCCAATTGCTAATTCGTCTTAAGTCATTAAAACCAATGCATTGCCACATTTACTCAGTGAACCTTACAAATGGATTACTTTGAAAATAGTTCTATCTATCTTAATTTTTCTAGTCCAAAACCAACGTACCAAAAGCATGAAATGCAGGGTCGGTGTAAATGAGGATTTCTTTTATAGCCTTTCGGCCACTTTCACAACTGGGTTTTCATAACTGGTTAAGAAAATACACTATTGCGTGTGTTTTCTTAACCGGTTATAAAAACGGAGATTGTCGTGCTTTTTCAAAACTGTCAATCCATTATAAGTACTTACTTTCAGTAGGCTTTGTGTAAACTGTTAATAATATTTTAAAAAAAAAGTAATTCTTTTTAGGTTTGTACTATGTAAGGTTTATGTAAGCTTTTTACGTTTATTCGACAGATGCCGCACTCTTCATACCTCAGAGCGAACACAATTATACCTATAGACTTGCAAGTCGCGTAACACCTTCAGTCTGTATCTT
>SJJU01071136.1:0-13772 GCA_012932125.1 Conopomorpha cramerella | reverse complement strand
GTTCCCCATGAAAGATCCACCACAGACTCTCCTTGCCAACGTACGCAGGTACTTTCGGTACCTCTGTTGAGAAGCCGGAGATCGTGGCTGGCTGTCCATTCTAAAAGAATATTGCCCCGGACGTGGTTCCGGACGTTACCCCAAACTCTAGAGTGGGCGTTAAAGTCGCCTAAGACAAGAACAGGACGATGCTGGCAACTCCGTATGCAATCTGACAGTTCATTGAGGTAAGCTTCAAAGTCTGCCCGACCGCTATTGGGGGATATGTAGCATCCCACCACTGCTATTGTCCCCCACTCTACTGCAACGAATCCGTGGCCGTTCTTGATGAGCTTGCATGATGGATCATTGGATCCACCGGCCCAGTAAATGGCAACGTAGCCACCATTGTCACCAAACCAACGAGGATTGTCAGGAACGCAGTAGGGTTCAGCCATAACTGATAGGGTAACATTCAATTCTACCACGGTTTGCAGTAGCAGATCCTGCGCGCCGCGGCAGTGATTAAGGTTACCCTGGAGGATCTTCAAGGCTGGGAATTTGAGACTTCCACTGCCTCCAATGGGCCTTTTGTGCCCGGACATGTTGTCTGAACGTCCTTCGTCTCAGAACTTGCAGGGCTCTGCTTTTCCCTGCTCCTCCGTTTTTTAGGTGGAGTGCACTTTTTACTCCCCAACCGGTGATCAGCCTTGAGGCCCAAATCGGAGCAAACTGGACACTTTGCAGTTCCAGTGCAATCGCGGTAGATGTGTCCAGGCTCGCCACACGTGTAGCATCTGTTGCTTCTGTCCTGTTCATTCGGGCACTGTGCCCTGACATGTCCAGTCTCAAGGCACTTGTAGCACTGTTGCGGTCTGGCTTCGAGTGCTGTTATTCGGGATGAGTTCCATGTGCCTATGTTCACCTTACCCATGGCTGTAACCTTCCTCATGGCCAAAAGAGGGCATCTCACCCATGCCGAGCCCATCCTTCGGGGGGCCGAACGAATATCGCCTACTTTGACTTCAGCTGCGGAACATTCGCCAGCCTCTGCGATCGCCGCTGCTATCTCAGCTGGGGTTACGGACTCGTCAAGGTCCATTACGCGTATTTCCCCGGTTTTTATCGGGCGCGCAATGCGTACGTCGGAAAAGTCAGCCAGAGTGGTCCGCAGTTGTTCAGCCAGACGATCAGCCTTAACTGCTGCTTCTGTACCGGGAATTTGTAGGATAAGGCCACCGGTAGCAGCCTTTTTATGGCGGATTTCGGATATTCCGATATCAGCCAGTTTTACCCTCTGTTTAGCGGCAGCCATCACTGCAGCGTATGTGGTACATGAACCCGACGGGATTGTCACAGTAACAGCGGCGGTTTTTGGCGGCCGTGGTGGTTTGACCGTAGCCTTCCCAGACACAGCACGTCCTCCGTTCAGGGTCGTAGTTTTCCGAGTTGCTTTCTCGTTCGCCATTTTTCTGCCAACTACTTTGGACCATAGTTGGTTGTTTGTGACCGACAATAGCTTCTCCTCCATAACAGGGTTCTCTGAGGCCCGCTGAATCTGCCTGCTCTCTTGGCTGGCAAGGGTGGTTCTCCGCTTCTTTCTGTGTCTCTTGGCAGGAACGGTAGCTGCGCTTACTGCTACTGGCTCTAGCGCCAATTCGATTGGGTTTGACTGTCGCAAAGAGTGAGTATGCCTACAGTGTAATTAGGTCGCATGCGCAGCGTTTATGCTGAGGCATAGCTTTAGGTTTTAAGTTTGTAATTTTAATTAAGTATTTTATATGGATTCAATAAACGGACACAGAACAGTAAACACATTCTTTTATTGTCTCCACGAACGACATTTTACCACATGGCGACCCTGCCAGAAGAACTCTGAGAATATTATTAAGAAGATAAGAACCTACAACAAATAAAAAGAAGATCATGAAATATTTTTTTTTACATTAAGAAGAAATATGGGGAAGACCGTTTCTAAAGAAGAAGTTGTCATCGCTCAGAACGCAAACGGCGAAGCATCCGCCAGCTCATCACAAAGACAAGGATCCTTGAGCTTAACCGACATACTGATGATTGCCCTTCTTGTCATCATCTTGGGAGCAGTGATCTTCTTCATGGTGAAACAATGCCATAAACACGCAGTTAAAACTTTACGGCGTGAATTGAACTCCTCTGCTTTGAACGCGATTTCCCGACCGGATTTGTCGAATGTGTAACTTCGTGCCCGCGTCTTCAGGGAGGTAGCCGCTAAGCAGTGGATTATATGTCGCAGCTTGCCTATGGACCACGCGAATCTCAAGGGAACACGTAAATAAATAAATTGTAGAGGACAGGCACTAACTACGTTTGTACAAGTATGTATGTCTATTATTTGTTAACTAATATTTTTTTTTTTTTTAAACTATTATGAGTAGGTAACTATTATGTTTTAAATTAAGATTTTATTTGTATGACATGCCACTTGTAATTTTATCATCTATTTTAAATGAACTTAAAAATATAAAAGATTATTTAACTAAGATTGGTCCATTGAGACGCGAAACATCGGAAACGGCTAGAATTAAAATAAGTGAGGCGCATATTTTGTATAATCGTTTGGAGAGTATTTTGTTGGATTTGAATAGAAAAATCGAGGATAGTGAGATAAGTTCTAAAGACGTAACAAGTATTTATAATATAATAAGTGAAATACATATTAATTTTAATAAAATTTTGAATTTAAGTTTAAAAGAAAATAAGAGTTTAGTAAAAATGGCATCCGAAAAATTCGACTTAAAAACCGCGATTTCTTTACTTCCTACGATGACAGGCCAGGAACAGGTTACTTTACAACTGATAGATGGTATTGAACTTTATTCCTCAATGATTTCGGTGGAGTCAAAACAGCAATTGGTTAATTTTGTTTTAAAAACCAGGCTTTCTTCCAATGCTAAATTACGGCTTAAGTCTAGCTATACGACTGTCGAAAGTTTAGTTTCGGATATGAAACAATTTCTCATACAAAAGAAGTCATCGGTAGCTCTACAATCCCAACTGCAAAGCTGTAAACAAGGTAGTAGGTCTATTGAGAGTTTTGGCAGTAATTTAGAGAACATTTTTGTTAATTTGACATTATCTCAATCAGACGGAGATAACTCTAAGTTTGAAGTTTTGCGACCGATCAACGAGGAGATCGCAATAAAGCGTTTTGCCGACGGATTATCTAACCCTAGGCTCAGTACTATAATAGCAGCTAGGAATTTTAAGTCTTTGCCAGAGGCCATTCGAGCCGCTACAGATGAGCAGACGCTGTCTCCATGCGTACATGACGAGGCCATGTACATAGGTCGACCTTACGTACCTAACCATAGGGTTAACAATAGGCATAGAGGCAATTTTAGACCATTCGTTGTTAGAAATAGTAACTTCGTTCCAAATAATGGCCAGTATTATAATCAGGCCATGACGCAGCAAGGACCCCGGAGCCCGGCCAGGCCAACACGTGGCCGCGGCTGGCCGAGCCGCCCCGGCCCGCGCGCGCGCGCACCGCTGCCGCCGCCGCCCCGCCGCATTCAGCACACTCAGCACGAGTTGCGTCAGCCTTGCACCGAAAGTGCACCAAATGTAGAATTTTTTCGTTCCTAAAATTAACGACGATTTTATTTTTAATTTTAACTTGAATAGTACCGTGTCTTTTAATATAGGAGAAAATAGTAAAACGGTTAATTTGTTAGTCGATAGTGGAGCTAGTGTATGCGTGTTGAAGTATGAATGGTTAGAAAATAGTTTAAGGCAGTATAGCAATTTTTATTATGATAAGATAACGATTCGCGGAGTAAGCGGAAAGCTAGTATCTGAAGGATATATTTTTTTTAGATTTAAAATACGATGGTTTAGTTTTTAGTCAGAAATTTTATGTTTTTAAAAATTTGTCGTGTACAGCAGATGGAATATTAGGAGATAATTTTTTAAGCCGCTATGGCGCTATTATTAATTACAAGACGAACACTTTAAATTTGTCTAAAAATAATGAGTCGGTATGTATTCAGATTGTAGGTAAAAATACCTTTGTGCATTCGATATCGTCACGATGCGAAGTCATCAAGTATATACCGTGTATTTCAAAGGAAAATTGTGTAATTCTACCGTGTGAAATACATAAAGGAGTTTTTGTAGCTGGTTTAATTGCGAAACCAAGAAATGGGTTGATACCTATAAGAGTTTTAAATACTACTAATGAGGATGTAGTTTGCGATTTTACGGATTTAATTATCCAGCTATTAAATGAATATGATGTTTGTACTTTTAAAGAGCAGAAAAAATCTGTTTCTAGAGTAAAATCTCTTTTAACTTTATTAGATTTAAATTATTTAGATATAGAGGAAAAAATAGGTATCGAAAATATTTGCGCCAAATATGCAGATGTTTTCCACCTACCAGGGGATAAGTTGTCAACAACGAACTTAATGGAACATTCCATCACATTAAAAGATAATGTGACCCCGGCTTATGTAAAACCTTACAGGATTCCCTTTGCCTTGAGAGAGGAGGTAGATAGACAAATACAAGAGATGCTCGATAATGACATTATTGAGGAGACGAGTTCCGAATGGTCTAGTCCGGTCTTATTAGTCCCTAAAAAAGTTGATAAAACAAATAAGAAAAAATGGAGATTAGTCATCGATTATAGGCAACTTAACAACAGGATACAGGACGACAAATTTCCACTTCCCAACATAACAGATATTTTGGATTCATTATCAGGTTCTATTTACTATTCAAAATTAGATTTTTCACAAAGTTATTACCAACTAAATCTTTCTGAAAAATCCCGGAAATACACTTCGTTTAGCTTAGATAAAATGTATCAATTGTCTTTAGATAAGGATTCTCGTAAGTGCACAGCATTTACGGCTGGTAAACAATATCAGATGAAAAGGTGTCCAATGGGGTTGAAGACGAGCCCTAGCGTATTTTCGAGACTTATGACAATTGCTATGTCAGGGTTAAATTATGATAAGTGTTTCGTATACTTAGATGATTGTATAGTAGTAGGAAAGTCCTTAGAACACCATAATAAGAATTTAATTTCAGTTTTTAACAGATTTCGTGAGGTTAATCTTAAATTAAACCCATTGAAATGTGAATTTTTAAAACCAGAGATTGTTTATTTAGGTCATAAAATAACACGCAATGGTATTTTCCCTGACAATACTAAAATTGATGCCATGAATACCTACCCAGTGCCGACGACCGCGGACGAAGTCAAACGTTTCGTCGCGTTTGCAAATTATTATCGTAGGTTTATACCGCGATTCGCAGAAATTGTGTATCCACTTAATAATTTATGTAAAAAGAATGTTAAATTTATTTGGACTCAGAATTGTCAAAAAGCGTTTCAAGATTTAAAAATAGCTTTAATAAATCCTCCTGTTTTGCAGTACCCAGATTTTTCGGAAACGAACGTTTTTAAATTGCAAACTGACGCTTCAAAAATAGGTTTAGGCGCGATTTTATCTAATGGTAATGGACAAGTAATAGGATACGCAAGTCGAAATCTTAAGCCCGCCGAAAGTAGGTATCCCGTCATTGAATTAGAGCTTTTAGCTATTGTTTGGGCTATAAAACATTTTAGACCTTACTTGTATGGTAGAAAGTTTATGATTTGCACAGACCATAGACCTCTTGTTTATTTATTTAGTTTAAATGACCCTTCTAGTAGATTGACTAAATTTCGTTTGTACTTAGAAGAGTATGATTTTGAGATAGAGTATGTTCCGGGTCGAAATAATGCAGCTGCAGACGCATTAAGTCGAATCCCGTTAACATGCAAAGATATGAAAGAGATGCGAGAATGTGTAGTTTCAGTTTTAACTAGGGGACAAAAGAAAAAGTTAGCAGCCCAAGGTGCTCAAACTAACGTTAGGCGGTCCTCCGAAAGTTCACCTGCTTGCAGTGGGTCTGATCAGCCCACCGCAGTAGAGGTTCTGAAGAGACCGAATGATATTATAGAGTTGCGAATTTGTGATAAAATATGTAAAAATATTTTTGTCGATAAAAATAATATATTCTCACACAATAAAATGTGTGTATTCGTACCATCGCAATCAGCGATTTTGTTAAATGCCCGATCGACATCGACCCCAGAGGTGCTGTCGAGGGATTTGCAAAAATTATGTTCTGATACAAACATAGAAGAGCTATTAATAATTAAAAATAAAAATATTAAGGAATTCATTGAGATTTTGTTACGCGAGTTTAAGTACTTACAAGGAAAGTCACCGCGATTACTTGTCACTAGAGGAATTGAGAGAATAATTAGCGAAGATAAGAAAAAAGTTATATTGAATGATTTTCACCTATTACCGACTAGCGGTCATGCAGGGGTCAATAGGATGACGAATAATATAAAAAAATACTATTATTGGCCAGGAATGAGCAATGACATAACGAGCCATGTTAGGAGATGTAAGAGTTGTCAGCTCAACAAACATACAAACAGAAACGTAAAAGAACCAATGGTGATCACCACAACTGCGAATTCGGCTTTCGAACGCATTAGTTTAGATTTAATGGGCCCTCTAGATATAGATAATTTAGGTAATAAGTATATTTTAACGATACAATGCGATTTGAGTAAGTATATTGAGGCGTATCCCTTGCCGTCCAAGGATACCGAGACCGTAGCGAGAAGCATAGTTAATAACTTTATTTTACGTTTTGGGATTCCGCGTGAAATAATATCGGATAAAGGTTCTGAGTTTATGTCTCAAGTCATGACTGATATGCAAACTTTTAAATATTAAAAAATTAAATTCAACGGCATATCATCATGAAACATTAGGCTCATTAGAAAACTCCCACAAGCACTTGGGTTCATATCTCCGCACTCAATGCGAAAAATATAAAACTGATTGGAGTGATTGGGTTCCGTTTTGGTGTTTTTCTTACAACACTACGGTACATACAACCACAAAATATTCTCCGTACGAGCTAGTTTTTGGAAAGTTATGCTGTATACCTAGTAATTTAGATAATCAAATAGTAGATCCTTTGTATAATTTTGGTGATTATCCCTTAGAATTTAAGTTTAGGCTACAAAAAGCACTTTTAGAGGCTAAAGAAAATTTATTAAAATGTAAAAATTATAAGAAAACTGTTTACGACCAGAATGCACATCCTGTACATTATAAAAAAGGAGATTTAGTTTTATTAAAAAATCAGACAGGAACAAAGCTTCAAAGCTTATATTTAGGACCCTTTCTAGTTATTGAAGAATGTGCTCCTAATGTAAAAATATTAAAAAACAATAAAGAAATAATAGTTCATAAAAATAATACTAAGTTGTTTCATAGCTAAGTTTGTTTTTATAAATATAATGTTTTATTTTTATAATAATTTTAGTTAATTTACCTTGTATGTAACATATAAATATAAGTACTGTGTTTTATTATATTTTTGTCTATGTTTTAAAAAAAAAAAAATATCTTTAACATATTTTTTTTTTTCTCTTTTAAGGGGGTGTAGTGTTAAGACTTTGAGGGGAGGTGTAGTATGCCTACAGTGTAATTAGGTCGCATGCGCAGCGTTTATGCTGAGGCATAGCTTTAGGTTTTAAGTTTGTAATTTTAATTAAGTATTTGATATGGATTCAATAAACGGACACAGAACAGTAAACACATTCTTTTATTGTCTCCACGAACGACATTTACCAAAACAAGAGTGTCTCATTTTTCCATCAGAAAACAACTCTGCCCTAAAAACAGCCAGCCTTTTGTCAAGCAAGGTGGCTACTTCTTCAATCGTCGCACCATTATGTGGTAGGGATGACGCAGGAAATGAAGTCAGAGCAGGTGTGGTTTGTTGGATGGAACGTAATTCCGCAAGTTCCGCAGTCAACTTCTTGACAGATTCTTCCATATCAGAGAGACGTGAGCGCAGTTTGGCATTTTCCGCTTCTAGCCGTTCCGAGGTTGGAACAGAGGACCTCGCTGCCATTTCATCAGCAGCGACTTTAGCAGTTCTAGCTGCTAAACGAAGACTGTGGACAAAAGTGGTCTTAAGATTTTTAGAGAGGTCCGCAACCTTAATGACTGTTTCCAGTGATTCATCTATGCGAGCACCCAGACCTGCCATTGGCTGAGTCTTCATTTCCTGAGCCAACTGTTCCACTCCTGGAAGACTATCTTTAGCCTTGATTTCTGCATCTGCGATACGGCTTGACCTCGGCTTCCTCTTTGGCCTAGGTTCACCTACTGGTTCCACTCTCTTCGTGCGCTTAACTGCGCGAGAAGCAGACGACGCTAACGACATTTGTGATGAAATTGACAACCCTGAACAAAGTGAAGAGTTGTCATCATCGCTAGATGCGTTCACCAACGTATCCGGGATAGCAAATATCCCTCTATCCTCGTTTAGAAGCGACGAATCGTTTCTAACGTTTGTTTCTTTTACGTCAGTTTGTTTGTTTTTATGTGTGTGTTCCATAATTTGTCCCACGAGGGCCGGAGAAAAAATCGTCGACCGGGGCAGAGATCCGGCAATACCCCAGTAGTCCTATGTACGCCCATGGGTGCGGAAAACCCTGGGGTTATGGTCGCTAATGACTGGTATACCCTCCAGCCGCTCCACGAGCACCTAGACGCCGCGTTTCCCAACGCCTAGGATTAGGGATTTTTTATAGAGGTTTACTCCTCGCAGTCCGGCCGATAAAGGCAAGACCCTCGGTCCCATGAGGTTATCACGAGCTTACGAGGCGGCAGGAGAGCAAAAAAGGAAACTTTCCGAACTTGCAATTACACCCACCCTTTCCTCTTCGCAGTACGTGAAGAGGCAGTTACCAGATTCTTGGCCATCAGACACAAGTTAACCTCTCGGGAAGTTGTGTCCGATGTTTCCAGGATGCACCAGGTTCGACTATTACAGCTATTACTCAATAGCTGGTAATAGTTAAACGCGCGAGGAGGTGATCTGGCTTCGCACCGGCGCCTATGAAACCTATCCATTAATAAATATTACAAAATGAGTTTTTTATACCGATCCATATTTATACAGATTTTACCAAAAAAATATGTCAGATTTTGAATTACACTATCTGGCAACACTGGGTTCAGTATTGCGTAATGCGTGGTGTCGTGGACCGTGGTCTGTGTAGATTTTGTTTTGTTTTGATTCCCAAAAAATAAACGAAGTGCAATTAACGTGTAGTTATTTATTGAAGTACGTAATGACTACTATGTGTATGTCTGAATCTTTGTGGCCAGAAAGATCACACGTCGCACGTGTTGAGTGTTTTGAGTTTTCTGTCTGAAAAATCAGACTATTGAATTAGTGCAGTGATCATAGTGTAGGTAAACAAACATGTGTTCGTGGTATCAACAACAATGTAATGTGTTCTTCGGAAGTTCATTGTTTTGCGTGTGTGCAAGTGAAGGGATTCACTTTTCTGCCATAGCAGCACTTCTTTACCTACTGAAAATTCCCATGAGGGACCTACAAGGTAAGTTTTGGATGTGTTTATTATTAGGTAGGCAGATAGATATTGCGTACGCTTCGAGGTAGGATAATTTTCAAATACTTAGGTAGTACTAAGAACCTTCACACGCATGTGGTTGGAATAGGTACAGGATAGAAACTACTGCATACCTAATCGGATATTATCGAGTTGTAGTTCCAAAATCTGCCACTGGATGGCGGCAGTCGTATTTTTGTTTTAAAGTGCATGTCTGTACGGTTTTTTAGCTTTCGCCTATCATAATCACTTCGCGAAGGCAAGTAGGTATAGCACGTAAGTACACATGGATTTCAATTGAACTTTACAAGACAGAAACTTAACTAGTGTAATGACAGCAGCCGATTGCCTTTGACAGCCATTCCAGCAGCCAGTGCCTTGCCACCAGATAGCCAAAGCCAAGCCAAGCCAAAGCCATAGCCAAGCCTCGCCGCCAAAATTGTGTTCCTTCCGGAAAAAAGTAATGTTCCTTCCGGAAAATAAATAATGTTCCTTCCGGAAAATAAGTAATGTTCCTTCCGGAAAAAAAGGAAGATCAATTGCGTTGTAATTTTGGAAGTGAGAAGGTGACGGTAATAATTCATTAATAAATTGATTGATATTACTTGATTGTCTTTTACAATCAGAAGTGGGATAAATTACCTAACTCGTACTACCTACCCGTACAAAGAATACTTAGAAAATGAGACGTATCCGACCTCAAGAGGAAAATGCCGCCACCGGTAGCCTTCTCCGTCCACCTGGTTGGAAAACAAATAATTCCAGCAATGACTCAACTTCGGATGATGATGCTCCGCCCGCACGGAAAATCCTCCGAGAGCTGTTGGAACACGAGGTACAGCGAGCCGTAGCAGATATGAACGAGGAACCACTGTTAAAAGGTAAGGGGCACCGCGCCGCGTCCTTGATACCCGAATTCGATCCCGATAACGAGGACTGCACGGTTACCGCATGGCTAAAGAAAATAGACCAACTAGGCACAATCCATGGATGGGACGGGAACACGAAGGCTTTTCATCTTCAGGACAAACTAAGAGGACAGGCTCGCAAGTGGTATAACAGATTGGAAGATTATGATCACTCCTGGGAAGATTGGAAGAAGATGGTGGTAAGAGCTTTTCCTAGACACCGTGACTATGGAAGCATATTGGAAGAAATGCTCCGTAGGAGAAAACTACCAACTGAAACAATGACAAAATACTATCAAGAAAAGCTCGCTTTGTGTTTCCGTTGTCAGTTGTCGGATAACGCGACAGTTTCGTGCATTATACGCGGTTTGCCACCAACGCTACAGCCCAATGCTAGGGCTTATCAGTGCGAACGACCCGACGAACTTTACGAAGGGTTCCTTTGTGCGTTCGACGATTATAGAGCACCTACCTCTGAACTGAAGACACTCCCGAGGGACGGTTACTATACAATAACCGATAAAAAAGGCGCTCCGTTACCGAACCCTGCAGTAGACCCGTGTCCTCGGTGCAAACAAACCGGCCATGTTCTTCGGAATTGCACACTGCCTGATACACGAACATGCTTCAAGTGTGGCCAACAGGGCCACATAGCTATACGATGCCCGACTACAGGAACAAACAAAGAGGTACGAGAGATTAAACTTGTACAAACATATAATAATACCTACAAAAAGGTGGTCAAGATCAACAACACATTCATAAAAGCCTACATCGACACAGGCAGCCAAGTCAATGTATTAACCACCCAAGTTGCCAGACTACTAGACCTTGAAGTTCTGCCGGCAAGTATTGTTTTAAAAGGGTTCACAGGAGAATTTGTCACTAGCCGTGGGGAAACAAAATTCCAGCTTGAGATAGACAACATATCCATTTCCTGTACAGCATACTTAACAGATATTGACATGGGAGGAATTAACCTCTTGATTGGCCAACCTGTTATAAATCATGAAGGTATGTCCTTAATTGTGCAAAACGGGACAGCATCACTTCACTGTGAGGACTTCACTCAGCAAATGGATGTAGCTGAAAAACCTTATCGCTTCCAAGTGACCACAGCAAGCGATGAAAACATACCACCAGGTGTCTCCATTATCAGGGTGAATATTGTTGATAATGAAGCTGCAAATGAGGTTGTTACTACACCCCGCCATTTTGAGCTCCAAGATGAATCCTATTCGCTACCAGCCACATTATTGCGCGGTGTGGCAGGGTACATGAAGGTCGTGAACACCGGCACCAAGACCATTGAGTGGAAGAAGGACTCTGTGCTGTCCAGAGCTGAAACCTGCCAAGCCAAAGCATTGCCAGACGACATACAGGTCAGTAATAAAGCCAGTATTTGCTCTTTGCCATTGCCAGCCAAAGCCATTCTAAGCCTAACATCTAACGACAACATAGGTGGGGTAAAGTTAAGCAACATTCACTCAGGCACTTTAAATAAACAAGACCGTGATTATTTAATTAATTTATTGTATAAATATAAACACTGTTTCGCTTCAAGTAGTAAGGAATTAGGTTGCACTGACAGAGTGCAAATGAAGATTGAATGAATACTATGAATGAAATCTTCCGGAAGGGGACAAATCTTGGAGAAGGCTCTTCGCACAATGCCATTTGCTACTCTGATATCAGCCACCCGGCTGATTCCATCTGTTCCTGGATGTACAGCAACCACTCGGCCCAATCTCCACTTCAGTGGCGGCAAATTGTCGTCTTTCAAAAGGACAAGGGAGCTAACTCGTAGCATGGAGTGGTTGAGTCTCCATTTTACACGCTGTTGAAGTTCTGCCACATATTCCTTGCTCCAGCGCACCCAGAAATGTTGACGGAGCTGCTCGATGCGTTGATAGCGCTTGAGGTTCGTGTATGTGACGGATTGCAGATCACTGGACGGAAGAGTAGTAAACGGACGGCCAATAAGAAAATGCCCTGGCGTTATCGGCGTGAGATCAGCGGGATCAGATGATAGCGGAGACAGAGGCCGGGAGTTGAGAATTGCTTCAATTTGCGTTAGTGCGGTATAAAGCTCTTCAAAAGTTAAATTACAATTTCCCAACACTCTAATAAGATGATATTTTGTCGATTTAACCCCCGCTTCCCAAAGACCACCGAAGTGTGGAGCATACGCAGGAATAAAGTGAAAAGAAATGTTGTCATTCGCCATTTCACCTGCTAACGATTTGCAGTTTTCTTTTAAGAATTTGGATAAATCGTTATACGCGCCAACAAACGAAGTGCCGTTATCAGAATAGATGTTGACGGGCTTACCTCTCCGAGAAATAAATCTGCGCAACGCGAGTACATATGAATTACTAGTTAAGTCGCCTACTAGTTCTAAATGAATACATTTTGATGCTAAACATATAAAAATAGCAATATAAACCTTGATGATTTTACATCCACGTCCCTGCCTACTAACCGAGGCAATAGGTCCCGCGTAGTCGACACCTACGTTTTCAAAAGGATATGAACCTGGTGAAATGCGTTGCAATGGTAAATTACCCATTTGAGGTGTTACAGTTTGTCCCTTATGTCGGCAGCAGGTAACACATTGACGGTACGTGGCTTTAGCAATGTTACGGCCACCTATAGGCCAATAGGTCTCTCTGATGGAGGCCAAAAGTAGTTGAGGAGCAGCATGTAATAATTTTTTGTGCTCATATTTAAAAAGAAGTTTACAAAAATTATGCGTGGAATGTATTAACATTGGATGTTTTTTATCATATGAAAACGATGAGTTCAATAATCGCCCACCTACGCGCATTATTTTGTGTTCATCTAGAAACACATTGAACTTAATTAACGGACTTTTAACCGGCAATGGTTTCTTATGAATCAATAGATCGTACTCAGGAAATGATTCCATTTGAACCAAACGAATAATGAAATACAAGGCCCTTTGCAGATCATCCGTCCCGAGTATATCTAAATTGGGTTGTGTATTAACTACAGTGGAAGTACCCTTTATAATGTGTACAAAAACAAAACGTAGCATATATGCTACTGCACGTAAAAGGCGTGAAAAATTAGAAAAACGCGTAAATTCAACTACTGACGCCTTTTGCGTCGATTCGCGAGTGACATCACATGAAACAAGTGATATTTCAGAACGAACTTCAGGAAGTTTGTTGTGGGTTGTAATAGGATTATTAAGCCAATGTGATGGATTTTCCGCTAAAAACGATGGACCCGACCACCACATATTTGAAGAACCAATACAGTTGGCATTCATCCCTCGTGATATCAAATCTGCCGGATTCATATCCGTGGGAACATACCTCCAAGAGCAAGAGCCAGCAATGTCCAATATCGTAGCTACGCGATTACGCACA
>SJJU01071134.1:0-24487 GCA_012932125.1 Conopomorpha cramerella | reverse complement strand
AAACTTGCACTTTTCACTTTTTTTATAAATATCGATTATGTAGGTCTTAAGCTGTAAATGTCTTTATGAAACATGATGTTGAAAATGAATAAAATGCATTGTTTTGACAAACTTTAATTTATCATAGTCGGTGTTCGAAGTGACCAGTGCAAGTTTATTGTTTCAAAGCAACCGGGTTCGATTCCCGAGCTGAATACAGTTCTTTTTTCAAATAAAGTATGAATGCAGTTTTTATTTTTATAAAAATCGGTGACATGGTTCCTAAGAACAAATCTTCGTATGTCTTATATGTATAGTTTCAGACTTTCCCATACTGACCGATTTGAATGAGCCACCCTATAGATGGGGATGTGAACTTTTTGGCAAAACAGATTTAGATACCACTGCGATGAGTAGGTAATGAAAATAGTAGAATCGCCTGACTCGAGTCTGCTTAGGGCCGCCATCTGCAACAGCTAACTACGTACGTACCTACGTAATAAAATACGCAATTACCAATAAATAAGTTAATGAGCAATAAATACATACTTATTGCAGTTTTGTGCGCAGCACGCGCAGCTGTATGGTCGACCATACAGATATTGTATGACCGGTGACGCGAGCGGCGAGCCCTCTAACCTTTGATGGTCACCCATTCATACTAACTACTCACTACAAACATGCAGAACAAGAGTTGAACGACCTTTACTAGTCAATAACAATCGCGCAATATTATCCGCCGACTGCCTGTGTTGGGTGGTTTGTTGTGGTGTGGACAATATTAAACATACATATAGGTATTATACATAGGTACTGTACTGCCGGAACTTTGCACTTCCTGTTTTTTAATCATTGGTTTCTCAATATTTTCTTAGAATTTGACATACAGTTTAACTGTGAAAATAATGTTAACCCAGTCATTTAAATAAAAACTATACCTCCCTCTCCTATTAAATGTAGGCATCGTCATCACCCTCATGACGTCCACTGCTGGACTAGGGCCTCCCCCATGATTTCCATAATAGTTTGGGGGAAATGCTAATAATCGCCACGCTTGGCTCGCGGGTTGGCGATCGCAGTGGTGTTGTGGTTTAATCACAGAGAGATTAAGTTTAGTAAGTAAATAGAAAAATGTATCTTTAACCTACATAAATACAGAGTGATCCGGAAGTACCATTTTAAGCCGAAATGTACAATGCACCGGAATGAAAAAAAATCAACCTCATCAAAGAAAAGTCTCAGCTGATCGAATTATTGGTGAATGCACCCAACTGATACATCATTTCGCCACTTGTCATGTAAAATCTTGGAGTGGCATCAGGTGGAGAATGTTGCTGTGCTCTTTTCTCTTTACTCCCTAATGCGTGCGCTGGTCACCGAATCTGTCCTTCTAGTATATTCAACTGCATGTTGCAGCGAGAGGTTGAGACCTCTCATGAAAGGTCTGACGCATCGACGTGCCGGAAGATCGAACGAAATCATAAGTTTAATCTAAAAAATTTGAAAATTAGAATTACAGCCGAATCCTGCTCTATTCTGTATTGTAATGATATAATCCATCCACTAATTTAAATGATACCTTGACGAGTAACGAACTAATGACACCGATTTATATGCATAATAATATGACATAACGGACATGTTAAAATTGGCTGAATGACTTCATAGCCTTTGCCTGCTCATTTAGTACGAAAAAAAACTGTCAAACAGAACTGACTCACACATTGAGTAAGTTATTGACGTTGCGGAATTGCTGAGCGAGCACGGTGCAAGCAAAACAGAACAAGCTCTGTTGTATTTTCGGTGAATTCGTGTGTATTTACACAATAATTTTCAGTTTGAGTTACACCTCATCTATAGTTAAATATTTTCGCATTATTGATCCTCGTGGAATTTTCGGTTACATTGTGTACAAATCAGCAGAAGCGTCACTATGTCACTGGACACTGTCCCTAAAGATTTGCGAGGACTCAGAGCCTGCTTAGTGTGCTCTCTAATCAAGGTAAACCATTATATTCATTATAAAACTTTTGGTACTATGAATTTATGTAAGTACTTAACCATAGTATTATGTTACTTTTCCTTTCAGACTTTCGACCAATTCGAGTATGACGGCTGCGATAATTGCGATGAATTTTTGAGGATGAAAAACAATAAAGATAATGTTTATGACTGCACTAGTAACAATTTTGATGGGTATGTGTAGTTTGTGAGAACTTACTTATACTTAACCTTAGACTATTTGTCTTAAAATGCATATTTTTATAACATGCAGTTAATCAAACTGTGCTGATAGGTAAATCTTTAAAAATAATCTGTTGGTGTAGACAGAATTCACAACAATGTCAAATTGGAGTACAGCATTATTTGCACAAGCTAGTAGATTGCTTGCCCCCACTGTCCCTTTTCGCTGTACCTTTTCACGTGAAAAGGGCCAGCAGGGCATGACGTCATGCACAATTTTCTTGTGCTTGAAAATGTCTGTGCTTGCAAATAATACATACTTACCGACTCCATTTGCCATATTGGTGTATTTCCACGGCGACACTTGCATTCCAACAAGTTTGTTTGTGCAAATTAGAATTATACCTACACGGCCAGATATCCGGCCATCTGGCCACACCATCGGCCGGATATCCCGTATCCGGCCAAATCACTAATTAATAGGTTTTTTATATTTATCAAAGTAGATTATTTTCAAAATTTTACTTCAACTTTAACTGCCCTAAGATTTATTTGACTTCACTAAAAGCTTTTGGCCAACAAACTTTTCACTCAATTCTTGTGGTCTATTTTACAGAATGATAGCTGTGATGAGCCCAGATGATAGCTGGGTGTGCAAATGGCAAAGAATAAGTAAGTGTTTCATTATTAGGATGAAGTAGGTATCTAAGTTTTAAGTGACCTAAAAAAACTTGAAAATAATTTCAACC
The DNA here is from genome assembly GCA_012932125.1 of Conopomorpha cramerella. NCBI lineage: Eukaryota > Metazoa > Arthropoda > Insecta > Lepidoptera > Gracillariidae > Conopomorpha > Conopomorpha cramerella. The sequence continues at coordinate 21,575 of SJJU01071134.1, read as the reverse complement.
AATTCAACCCAAAAGGGGGAGAGGCCTTACTAAAAGCTGAACTTTTTGCTTCCTGCAATAGAGGAAGAGCTCTGAAAATTCTTTTTTTACTCTGTAATTTTAGCTCAACATTTTATTGTTGTTTTACAATGGTACTGGTAATGGTGTTAATGGTGGAAAATGCCAAGAATTGAGGAAATTTTAGTCAGTGGGAGCAACATTTTTCATGTGGAGTTCAGCTAATGGATGTGTACCAATGGGACTCATTTTCAAAGCCTATGTACACAACACAATGCTTGTACAATGAAGAACACAATTGTGATGAAACCCGCACACCAAAAGGTGTGTGAAACCTATAATGGCGATGGGCTCACCCCTGTCACATTGAGTTAAATACTCTGAACTGTTGACATTTTGTTTAGCAAGTACCTCTGCCTACCCCTCTTGGGGATTAAAAGGTGTGAAGTGTATTATTATAACTAGATGTAGATGATATGGGGCTTTTCCGCAACTCGACGTCCAGCGCCTATTGTGCGTGATTATTATAACTAATTGACTATTGTATTATTTTTTTCAGGCCGGTTTTGTAAAGGTGTTTATGCAATCTCAGTCTCTGGACGTCTTCCTGCTGGAGTTATAAGAGAAATGAAGAGCCGTGGTATTGTTTATAGACCAAGAGACACAAGCCAACGCTAGAATTGAATATAAATGTTAAATTAAATGTGGAGATGTGGTTGTAACACACTTTTTATTCTTGTAAATGTGGCATGGGTAATGAAAGTTCATAATTCAAATGGTACACTTAAGCCTTGGGCACACCAAACGCGGGTCGTGCGCGGCACCCGTCACACCAAAAGCAGGGCGTGCGCGGCGCGTGAGCAGCTTTTTGGTGTGTCGTGCTTCATACATTTCCCTGAATTACAAACAGCGCAGGTCCGCGCTGCTCCCGCGCACGACCCGCTTTTGGTGTGCCGAAGGCATTACCATCTTTCACTGTTATCATTCTATTCTATACCAACAAAAAAAAAAAAAACATGAAAATAATCATAAAATGAGGAAGCCACCATGACAAAATACCACTGGCTAGAGAGTTTCGCCTTATTATGTTTACAAAGGAGATAGTATCAACAACTCGCCTGGGATAATCAAATACTAGTTTTGAAAGGAGAGTTCCTCTCCATATGAGTTTTGCATTGTTTGTTTACACTAAGCATTAAGATTGGAGAATGAGTGCAGACAATGTACTACATCTCACAAAATCTGTATCCATATGTATTATGTATGACCCAAGAAAGATAATGACAAGTGACAGAGAAATTACTTGTTTTAATGAAATAAAGCCTAAGTGATATTATAGTGTTTAGATGTAGCATTGTATTAAATCAACAGTTCAACATTTGGGTAAATGTCATTAATACATTTTGACTGGTAAATGAAAAATAAAGCCAATTACACACTCATACATTTTCTTATTTATTTCTGTAATAAATTTCTACAGAGAAATGATGAAAGAAATTATGCTGAGTAAATATCTAAATTGTCTATTTACAGTTGCACTAATATGCTAATAAATAACTTCTCAAATGGCAGTAATATTTAAAAAAAAACAACAAACATACATTTCATATAACATGTCCATACCTCCATCAAAAAAAATCATAAGTATAAGCTTTAGCTCACTTTGATCTATTGACTGACAGGATATCAATTATTTTATAACACTTAAAAGAATAGTGGTCTAGCACAAGCTTATAAAAATATAATTGGCAGTTACTGTACAGTAAACTAATAATATAAGTATTACAAATCATCTTGTGAAATAGCTAGTGGCAGAAGGTTCTAACAATGTTTCAGCTTCTAATTAATTACATGCAGTCACTGTTAATTATAACCATTAGACATTTTCTGTTAGCTAAATAAATTAACTTTGTCAGTAGATTCAGTGGGACTTTTTTCTATTGGCCACAATAATTATCCATGCCATGAGGCTCATTGATGTGTGGATCAACAATCAGGAAACATCTATAATAGACATATAGTAGACAACAACATACAGCATAAAAATCAGCTTTAGAAATGTTAGACTATACAGCCATAAAAGTACCTTGGTAGGTACCTACTTATTTGCAATGCAGGGCTAAATTAACTAGACTGAATTGGAACAGATAATATCTGAAGTTAGTTCTTTCCTTTGCCAAAGAGAGCAAAAAGGTACACTGTACATACACCACAAATCTTTATATTGTCAACTACTGCCTGTCGGGGGAACTTTATGCTCTTTATCAGTTCCTAAAACATCATTGTCAATTTCTTTGAAGTCTATTTTCTGCTCTCGCATTGCATTCTGGAACAAATAATAAACATTATTATTGCACAATATCTTTTAAAATGGCACGGCATGCGAAGGTTTCATATCACGAAACAATACTTTTAACGGAATGTCCTACCTTAACACATTCTTGATAAACTTTGAAAATACTAGCGCACATGGAATCATCATGATTCCCTTTCAAAAACTTTTCAGAGAACCAACTATTGAAGCAGTCATCATATTTCTTTTTCAACTCTGTGCATTCTTCTCCGATACTGTTCATCTTCACTTAATTTCTTATAACCTGGGTAGTTCAGGATAATGGGTTTACACTGGAAAACGTAATTGGTTTGCAAAACTACAAAATATTCGGAAAAATCTGCGAATTCTCTGTGTCGGGAGAGGTGCTGAAGGAAAATTGACATTTGAACGAGTGATACTGATAAGATAGCCGATTAGTATTGACACCTAACCTTAAGCTTTCGGATCTATATTGACAGTACTGAGAGGCCAGATGTCAGACAATCTGCAAGCTGCTGCTAAACTCCCGCACAATCGCGTATATTTGGCGCCAAATCGATGGAAAGCAAGTTAGTTACCTACTGTTTTTTTTGATAAAGTATTAAATTAATTTATATAATAATGCCAGTGGCCGTAAAACAGGACACGAAGATGGAATTTGACCAGGGAACAGAGGAAGATAGGTCACCAAGGTAAGTAACGCTTAAATAGCTTATTTTCTTTTACAAACAAAAACAACATGTTCCAGATAACATTTCCTGTTACTTTATAATCTGTAGTAAATTACTTATAAATCGAAATATATATTGGATAACGGGGATCGTAAGTATTTACGCCTACTTTTAATTTCCAGGAGCACGAGAAAAAAAGCTAACCATCAACTGCACATAGACAAAATGTTCCCAAAGAAGAGATCTAGAAGCCCTACCAGCTTAGAAAATACCAACGAAGTAAGTCTTACAAATTAACAAACATCAATTAAATCTATGATGCCTACTACACAATTTGAATATAGAATCCCTTTTATAGGATAGACTGTAACTATTACAGATAACTACAAACAACTCCACTCTGTGTACCATTACACATATTTTTACCAGTTACCAGTACACCTCACAATATTTTTCTAAGTCTGACACCTTTAACCACAAGGCAGATTTAGCTAGTTCCGCCTTCTAGCATATGACAAACTTAAAGCTGGACATTGTGTAGTTTATGTTACCGTACCTTGTATATATGGATGCTGAATGTATTGCAATAATATCAGCTCTTGAATACACCAGAAAAAGGAGAATGTAATTACTTAGAAGCCACAATATTAGGCTGTATGTCATAAGTAACTAGGTTATTCTGAAGTGAACTAATAGTGTAACTACATTTCAGAAAAAAGCAAAAGTGGATGAGGAAATTACAGAGAAAAACCAAACAAATGAAACTGAAACTGAAGTTAGTGATAAGCTGAATCAAATATCTAACAAAGAAGACAATAATTCTGCAGAAACCATACAAAGTACAGAATGTGATGATTCTACAAATGACTCTCAAAATAAATCACCGGAACCTGAAAATGGAAACAATAACAATGACTCTGTAGGCAAAATTGACGAAGAATTAAAAGCACAAAATGATCCTATAAATGAAAGATGTAACATTTGCAGACAATTTATTAACAACTCTGACATAATTTTTTATCAAGGACATCCACAGAATGCTGTAGAAGAATTTGTAGCATTGACCAATGAAAAATTAGTTTTATCATCAGGTAAAATTTCTTCAAGTATTACCATTGATTTAAAAAAAATACACATCACACCTTTACTCTGAAAGACAGTGGCGCTGGCTTAGAAAATTTCCCATGGTTCACCAAGAGTAACCTAACTTGATAGAGGGTGGGTCCATTGTCATTATAGGGTTTGGTAGGTAAGTACGGTAGGTTTCATCATGATGTGTAAACAATTTAATGACCTGAATAAACAACTTACTTCCATATACTGACATATTTTAGAAGATAGCTTTGGTTATATGCGACCTACTGTAACAAAACAGATTCATTTTAAAAATTCTTAATTTACAGGAGATGACGGAGACATTATGGAACGACCTCAAACCAACATCACAGGATTTTCCATATATGATGAGGCAGGCCACATGTGTCCCATTGATGCAGGACTTGTGGAGAGTGATGTGAGGATTTACATGTCCGGATACCTTAAATCAATATGCTGTGACTCACACGAAATCGATGAAGAATCTGTGTCAGTCAAAGATGTAGGACCTATTATAGAATGGTAATAGTCCAGTATATTTATACATTTATAGTATTAACATATTTTAATTGTCCTATTGGCACCTCAAGGGTGGAAAGGGTTCTGACAAAATCACGATTTTTTCATCATCATCATCATCATCATCAGCCCATACTTGTCCACTGCTGGACATAGGCCTCTCCAATTGCACGCCACTGTGATCTGTTTTCGGCTTCTCGCATCCAGCTTCTGCCAGCCATCTTGCGTATATCATCAGTCCACCTTGCCTGAGGGCGTCCTACACTCCGTTTGCCGAGACGCGGTCTCCACTCGAGAACTCGTTTTCCCCAACGGTCATCGGTTCTACGGCAAATATGGCCGGCCCACTGCCACTTCAGCTTGCTAAAACGATGAGCTATGTCGATGACTTTGGTTCTCTGTCGGATCACTTCATTTCTGATTCGATCCTTCAGAGAAACGCCGAGCATAGCCCTTTCCATAGCACGCTGTGCGACTTTGAGCTTGTGGCCAGCCGTGCCGTCAGTGTCCACGTCTCAGCTCCGTATGTCATTACAGGTAGGACACACTGATTGAAGACCTTTGTCTTCAGGCACTGTGGGATCGCTGATGTTAAGACTCGACGTAACTTCCCAAATGCTGCCCAACCCAGCTGAATTCTTCTGTTTACCTCGTCCTCGAAGTTGTTTCTACCCAACTGCAATGTCTGCCCAAGGTATACGTATTTTTAACAACTTCGAGAACGGTGCCGTGTACTGAAATCGGTTCCGGTAGAACATGTTCATTGAACATGACCTTGGTTTTATCCAAGTTCATCCGTAGGCCGATTCGTAGAGAAGAATCAGCTAGGTCATTCAACATCAGTTGAAGGTCCTGCAGCGTTTCTGCCATGATGACGATGTCGTCTGCAAATCGCAAGTGAGAGATGTGTTCGCCATTGATGTTGATGCCACGTCCTTTCCAATGCAGCGTCTTGAACATATCCTCCATTGCATTTGTGAACAATTTCGGGGAAATAACATCCCCTTGTCTCACTCCTCGATGCAATGGTATGGGACGTGTCTGCTGATTTTGTACTTGGACGGACATGGTGGCAGCCTCGTAGAGGCATCTTATCACTTGGATGTATCGCCAGTCAACTTGGCAACGCTGCAGAGACTCCAGAACGGACCAGATCTCAACCGAGTCAAAGGCCTTCTCATAGTCCACGAATGCTAGACACAGGGGCAGGTTATACTCTTCAGTTTTCTCTATGATCTGCCGCACTGTGTGGATGTGGTCTATGGTGCCATAACCGCTCCGAAATCCAGCCTGCTCCGGAGGTTGAAATTCGTCGAGTCTTCGCGCAAGACGGTTTGTGATCACTCTTGAGAACAGCTTGTAGACGTGGCTTAGTAGAGAAATGGGTCGATAGTTCTTCAACAGGGTTTTGTCTCCCTTTTTGAAGAACAGGACGACCACACTTCTACTCCACGCCTCCGGAGTTCTTCCTTCGAAGAGGACAGCGTTAAAAAGCTTTTGGAGCTCCCTCAATATCGGTTTACCTCCAGCCTTTAATAGTTCTGTTGTAACGCCATCCTCTCCTGGAGCTTTTCCGTTTTTGAGCTGTCTAAGAGCGATCTCAATTTCGCCAGTACTGACTTCTGGCAGGTCTTCGGTGGAGTGGCGTGTCAATGTGGCTCTAGAGTCTTTCATTTTTTCATTTAAATCATACTCAATGGCCCCGGCATGTGTCCAGTTAATCTACCCACCTCAAGTGGGTATGTTACCGTACCTTACCATTGACTATATGCTGCCACATTACTATTGGTTGAAATAACCGAAAACAAAACAGAAAGAGAAGCGAAAAACTGACCAAGCTGTAGAAAATTTGTAGTGGCTCTGTGCAACAGTAGGCTGCCATATAACAACAACTTGTAATGATCAATGTAGATTTTTTACATGTTTTTGTACATTTCAGGTTTATACATGGATTTGATGGTGGAAATAAGAACTGCATCACAATATCAACAGAATTTGGAGAGTACAATTTAATGAAACCTAGTGCTGATTACACTCCACTCATGAACAATTTGTATGAAAAAATATGGACCAGCAAAGTTATTGTTGAATATCTTGAAGAATACCATTATTTGCAGCCTACATATGAAGATTTGCTGGAAATAATTAGAGAGGCCAAAATTCCTGAATTAGATGATGCTAATATCACTGAGGAAATGTTACACAAGCATGCGCAATTTGTTTGTGATCAAGTTGTCAGCTTAGAAGCTGTTGACGAAGAAGACGAGCCTTTAATTACCCTACCCTGTATGAGAGAGTTGATAAAACTCATGGGAATAAAGTTTGGTAAAAGGAGAACTAAAGCTAAGATTGATTTTAAGAAGGTGGACAAAAAAGCTTGGACTAAAGCCACGACTACACCTCTTGTGCGGCGGACCTTCGAAATATTCTTTAACAATCAACTGGATAACGCAAACAAAGATCTAGTTTTGCGAAGGAAGCGGTGCGGCGTGTGCGAGGCCTGCCAACTTTCAGACTGCGGCACCTGCAATGCCTGCCGCGCCATGGCCAAGTTTGGTGGACATGGCCGGACCAAGAAGGCGTGCGTCCGACGGAACTGCCCCAACATGGCCGTCCAACAAGCTGACGACTCCGACCCCGACGACGACGATGACTTCACCCAAGTAGCAGAGCGCAAGGAACAGGACAAGATCGACGATACAGTACCTGTCAAACTAATTACAACCACAAATAAAATAATCACATGGGTGGGCGAGCCGGTTAAAGCAGATGCTGCTAAAATTTACTATGAGTGTGCAGATATTGATGGTGCTGAGGTCAAAAACGGTGATTATGTCATGGTAGAAACTTCGCAGGCTAATATTCCGTCTTTGGTTGTTAGGATAGTGTACATGTGGAAAGAAACCATTAATCCCAAATCTGGATACTTCCATGGTGAAGTCTTCATCAGGTCTTCAGATACAGTTTTGGGTGAGGTTGGTGATCCACGGGAAATATTTTTGGGTGATCGTTGTTGTCACGGCGCTCCACTATCGTCAATACTTCGAAAAGCCGACATCGAGCATCGTAAGACGCCATCGGATTGGTTCAAACTTGGGGGCAAAGAGGTTGATGAAGATACTTTTGAGGATGATGGAAAAACATATTTCTACAAGAACTATTACGACCGATTCTCTGCTAGGTTCGAAGACGTTCCCGAAAATCCAGCGTGTCCCAATCCTTTGAGGGTTCATCGGTTCTGCCCTTCTTGTGAGAGGAAAACACGGAGAGATGCAAATAACATTCCAAAAGTCATAGATAAGGTACCTGAGAAATCTGCCGTCGTCACAGAGGCTAACAGGTCCGAATGGACGCTTGTGAAATGGCGAAACGCAGAGTTCAAAAAGGGTTGCGGAGTGTTTCTAAAACCTGGAACTTTCAAGCTCAAATCCAGTATAGCGACCAGCGACTGTTTACCGAAACTCGAAAAGGTTGATGAAGATGAATATCCGGAATATTATCGAAAAAGTGATAATTACTTGCGCGGATCTAACCTGGATACTGGCGACCCTTTCTGTGTGGGCTTAGTGGAGGCGGTGACCGCGCGAGGGGAGGGTCCTCTCGTCATACCGCAAGATATATTCCTTAAAGTGCGCGTCATGTATCGGCCCGAAAATACGGCCGAGCGCTTCCCCACGCAGCGCGATCTGAATTTAGTGTACTGGAGCGAGGACATACGGGAAATTCCTTTCTCGGCCGTGACTGGACCCTGTCATCTCGTTTACGAAAAGAACGTTCCGTCTCAAGACGTCAGGCAGTGGTTCGACGAGGATCCTAATCGGTTCTACTTCCGCGAGGCCTTCGACAAGACTTCGGCAAAGTTTGTCGAAGTACCGGAGGACGCCGTCGCGATCGGTCGAACGGAAAAAGGCAAAGACAAGGGCAAGGGAAAAGGGAAGTCCAGCAAGGCAGTTCCGTCATCGGATGCGGCGAAGCAGAAGCCAGAGGTGAAAGTGCGGCCGCTGCGGAGCCTGGACGTGTTCGCGGGCTGCGGCGGGCTGTCGGAGGGGCTGCACAGAGCAGGCCTGGCCGACTGCCGCTGGGCCGTGGAGAACACGGAGGCGGCCGCGCACGCCTACTCGCTCAATAACCGCGGCTGCGCCGTCTTCAACGACGACTGCAACGCGCTGCTGAAGGAGGCCATGAGCGGCGCCACGCACAGCCGCGCCGGCCTGAGGCTGCCGGCGCAGGGCGAGGTCGAGCTGCTGTGCGGCGGCCCGCCCTGCCAGGGCTTCTCCGGCATGAACCGCTTCAACTCGCGCGAGTACTCCAACTTCAAGAACTCGCTCGTCGCCTCCTACCTCTCCTACTGCGACTACTATCGCCCCAAGTACTTCATCCTGGAGAACGTCAGAAATTTCGTCGCGTTCAAAAAGGGAATGGTCCTCAAGTTGACTCTTCGCTGTCTATTGGACATGGGCTACCAGTGCACGTTCGGCATCCTGCAGGCGGGTAACTACGGAGTGCCGCAGACGCGGCGACGGCTCATCGTCCTGGCGGCGGCGCCGGGCTACCGGCTGCCGGCCTACCCCGAGCCCACGCACGTGTTCAGCCGGCGCGCGTGCTCGCTCACGGCCACCGTGGACGGCAAACGCTTCGTCACTAACGTTCAGTGGGACGAGTCTGCGCCGCGTCGCACCTGCACTATCCACGACGCTATGAGCGACCTTCCGCAGATCCCGAACGGCGCGAACCGGCTGGAGATCGAGTACGGCTCCATGCCCGAGACGCACTTCCAGCGGTCGGTGCGTCCGGCGGACGAGAGCGCGAAGCTGCGCGACCACATCTGCAAGAACATGGCGCCGCTAATCCAGGCACGAATCTGTCGCGTGCCGGTGACGCCGGGCTCGGATTGGCGCGACCTTCCCAACGTCTCTGTCACACTCTCTGACGGCAGCAAGTGCAAGGTGAGACACAGTTTTTACTTACACATTAACTGACATAGGTAAAGTTTGGTGTATGGATAGATAATTATTGTACTATAATATATTTGAAAGAATAAAAGTATTTCGCCAGGTCCATTAAGAGAATATGAGATACCAAGAATGATTTGTCAACCATCTGATAGCAAAATAGTTTCTTTTGTTGTTGTGCGATGTCGCGCGCTTCTGTCTTGTGAATTTTCGCTAAAATACGTATTTACTTACAAAAAACTGCGAAAATAACGCAAAGTGATAATGATAATAAAGATTTTAATTAAAATATCGAAGTTGTCTGGCTCGTTCACCTTCTGGCTATTGTAATGCCATCCAGTGGTAGATTTCGGAACTACCGTCCGATAATTCCCCATTGAAAACGAGCGTGTCTAATCCCCAGGTGCTGCAATACCGGCACCACGACCGCAAGAACGGCAAGTCTAGCTCGGGCGCGCTGCGCGGCGTGTGCGCGTGCGCGGCCGGCCGGCCCTGCGACCCCGCCGACAAGCAGGAGAACACCCTCATTCCCTGGTGCCTGCCGCACACCGGCAACAGGCACAACAACTGGGCTGGACTTTATGGTATGCCCGTTTTACATAACTTTCATGATTGTAATTTTGATGTGAGACAGGTTTTCAACCATCATACTTAAATATGTATTATAATTACTTATCTAAGGAAATACCATCGTAATGAAACATCATGATGACTACTATGCTCGGTTAAATAAGCTTGGATAACTGTGGTAATTTGCTTACGATGTACCTCTGCCTTTCCTAGTTCGAGACTCAAAAAAATATTTTTTCTCAACCACAACCTACATTGTTGTTGACTGTTTAACGTTATATAACATATCATTGGAAACTGGTAAATACAACATCAAAAAAAGAAAATAAGTAACTTATTATTGCGTTTCTTCAACAGGCCGCTTGTCGTGGGACGGTTACTTCAGTACGACTGTCACGGACCCTGAGCCAATGGGAAAGCAAGGTCGGGTCCTCCACCCGGAGCAGAGCCGCGTGGTGTCTGTACGCGAGTGCGCGCGCAGTCAGGGCTTCCCAGACTCATATTTGTTCGCTGGCACCACACTTGACAAACACCGACAGGTTAGTACTCATGTATTACGTTATTTCATTTTTTAAGGAAACGCGCACTGACATGATATTAAATGTTTAAAACGGGTATTATAGCGCGAAGATTCAGTCAGCTCGCGACCACGACACATGTAACTGTGTCGAAACGTCGGGCAAACAACGAAGGTAAGCTAAATGCTTGTCTTTGATTAATCTTCGCGCTATAATACCCGTTTTAAACATTTAATATTATTACGTTATTATTGTTACATTGGTAAGGACCAAGCAAGTACCTTCAGCTCCTCCACATCACCTCTTTTTTACCAAACGGTGTAGTGGAAAATGATATTCTTCTGGATTCAAACTGTCAATTTTACTACCAAAATGACCGTTCGGATCAAACTACACACATGAAAAGTGTCTAGAAATCAAGTACATTTTAGAAGATGGCAATCAAGAATATATTTTACAAAAACTGAATTCATTCATAATTTATTCAAATTGTGGTGATAAATCATTGATACAGGCATGGAGAATTAGGTAGGAGACCAATCCAGAAGATTTAAATAAATTAGATTTTATTTAGAGCTACAAATAATGATGTTCTTGATCCCTAGACACTTTTGATGTGTGTATATCCTGCTACGCCGTAATGGACAGAAAAGTCTCTTACTCTTTCAGTCCTGCAAGTTTTTCGTATTGCAGTCTCATTTTATTGTAAACGTCAGTTTTGAATCTAGTTGTTTTTGGTCTGAGAATCCATCAGATTTACACATATATCCAGAGACTTCGCGCTCAATCGCAGTTCCATACGTTGTGAACTCGTTTATTATTACTTTGATGTTGACAGCAAAATAGGGTTTGTGATAGTAGTGTACCAATAAGATTTACCTGAAGCTAAGTACTAAGCTCATTCGCCACGTGGACGAAATTGGGAACCACCTAATCCAGGCGAGACAACAGACGTGATTTACACACTACAAAGTTTTTAACTTTAGAGGTGCTTTATGAAGGATGTATTACATGGATGTAGTACATTGTTTTATGGTTATCTATCCTATTCCGTATACCATAGACTTCAAAATCACCTGTCTCCTGTGTCTCTTATGGAAGACGTTGCTTATATAAGGTTAAAACTAATAAAAATGTTCTCCTACTAAGATTTATGTAAACTTATCTTTTTACAGATCGGCAACGCAGTACCACCGCCGCTGGGTGCCGCCTTAGGGAGGGAAATAAGAAAAGCTCTGATAGCAAGCATCAGTGCCTTATAACACTTTGTACCTTATTGAAAATGGTTAACTTTTCATTTGACATTAAGTTTATTAATCTACGATCATGGTGACTACAAATAAATTTTTGTTATACCTAACAACCGTATTTGATTATTATTTGTGCCCATGTCATTTATAAAGATATCCAATGTGTGCTCATTGAACCAAACTGTCTGAGGATTCGGATACGATCATAGAATAAAATAGTTGCATCTAGTGTTGCCGAAAAAATCTATAGTTTTGTTATCGATTGTCAGAAACGTCAAAATTATGTTGTACCCATTCGATAGGACAATCGATATATCTTTTTCTACAGTAGTATAGGTAAATCATGGACATACTATACAAACAGGACTGAGCTCTCTACGAAAAAACGAGCCGAGCGAGATGCTTACAACAGAGGTTCTTTTTCTCGCTCTTACATGGTGACCATAATTTTAGGGAAAATAATAAATTACCTAATGTAGGCGAACCTGATTTGTTGCATAGCTAGGATTAAATTATTAATCGGTATTTACTTACTTAGCTAGCAACTTTAACCGAAGATCCCTAGTGACGTAATGTCCTACTCCTCTTACATAAACTAAATTTATGGCCGAGGAAACTAAATTTTTGGGGGAACAACGAACGTGAGTGAATGTTGTTCTTACTGAATGTTACCTAATTTAAATAACATAACAAATCGAACCGACCTCTTGTACTGTAACTAGACCAAATGGTCCGTTAAATGTGTCACACAGAAAGAGTGCTGTGTACGTAACTTACAGTGTAACCCAAACAAAACTAGACAAATGAGAGGTAGCCCTGGGAAAAAAATTATACTCGTAAAATAAAGTAGGTAGGTAAGTCCAGCAAATATTATATTTATTGAAATTTTTTCAATCGGTTTTGCAAAGTCGGTATAATTAAAATATGTTTCTACAATTATACATTACTGAATAATATAGTTTTGTTTAATTTCTGCCTTCAGGGTTCAGCAAGTTCCGAGAATTTATCGTGTCAAAGTCTCCGGTTTGAAGTGACGTTTGCATACATCGGATTTCTTTGTAATTTCCAAATCTATTTCTCATAAATTTCTTCATTTTTTTGGGAAACTGTAACGATAACATAGTATTATAAATAGATCTAAACCACAAATAAAAAGTAAGTGACTGATTCGCCAAAACCTAATTGAGAAAATTACTATGTTTATGTTTTAAACGTGACTGACTGAGCTATAACCTGGTCAAAGTAGCATCTGATAATAAATTATAATTGTTGAAATAGCCTTCATAGTAAAGTGGGGCAGCTAAGGGAGCAAGATATTGTTACTAATATAGTTTAGCCTTATGGTCTAGGTGTCGATGTCAGTCAGCCAGCTTAGCCGTTTATTTATGTATTTTGAAGTTAGATTATACGATTGACACAAGTTAATTTTCTTACAAACATCACTAAATCTTAGGTTCTGAATGCTGTGACTTATGTACAGTCGCCTAAGAATCGGGTGCCACCCTAAGGTTGAAACTCATATGAATGTCATTAGACATTAAGGTTCATTATTTACACCTCTAACTTGTGACTACGGATACCATTTTCTTGGCCAACAGTAAGTTTTCTAACACTCCGATCTTACTTGCTAACGAATTTACGCAATACGGTGGGCCTAAAAAAAAGGCTGGTGAACCACATGGGATAGATTGAAAACAAACCAATGTTTCACATTAAAAAAAAACTATTTATTCTGTACAACATTTTTTGTTTTACGCTTGATATTTTTAACTAAAAGGCTCATTTCCGCGTCTTCTCTAGATTTCTTACTTGGTACCTCGTCAGTGGTAGGCATGGTATCTGCTGGTCTCCTATTTATCTTCTCCTGTATAAGTTTCTCCATGTTCTTAGTTTTCTTGAAGTTGGGGTCAGTGGGATCGATGTTGTACAAATGTGACGTGTATAACGCCGAAAACCGATTATCATCCAAATTTATTTCAAAATCGGGTACGGATTGTTTCTGTTCTAGCATTTTCTCCTTCAGTTTTCTTTTCCTTTTGGCTTTTTTGCTCGTGTTTTCTGCTTCTTGTATTTTCTTGAGACTGAAATGTGCTCTGCCATCGTCTTCATCGTCGATCAGTAGTTGTAACTCTGCTTTCTTTCTCTCGTCTTCGCTGTCTACTTCATCTTGTTTTTGTGCTTTTTTATTCTTTTTATTTTTGTTTTTCTTGAACTCTGGTTTGTTGAATTCCTCTGCGAAGTATGGATCGTTCATGTCCACGTCTGACGGTATGTCATCAGAAGAATCACCTCCCTCGTCTTCTGAACCACTTCCATCTTTCGTCATTTTCTGCTTACGTTCTAGTTTTTTTTGTCTTTTCTTTTCTTTCTTCTTTTCCATCAATTTCTCGAAGGGTGTTAAATTTTTGTTCTCTGTAACAAATTACGGCACGAGTAAATTTTTAGACACTAACTAAGGTTCCCAACCAAGGTTGGGGCAATGTGTCAATAGTATAGCATGATCACTGTTTTAAATGAAAATTCATATTTTCAATATACTTTTAAAATCATCATCATCAGCACATATACAATAAGGGCCTTACTAATAATGGCGGAATTGCTACTTCGTAGATACACAAAGCTCAACTTAACTTGTCAGTTGTATGTCAAATATGAAATAATCAGTAGACCTGTAATAACCGTTGTGTAACTTACAACGCGTTTATTGGTAAGGGGGTAAGTGTATATAATTGTTAATAATTTACCTTCGCTCATCTTCTTCTTAACCAACTCCTCAGCCTTGTCCTTGACGCCTAGTCCCCACGTGATTTCCATCTCCATATCCTTATCCTTCTTCTTATCTTCCTTTTCTTCGATCTCCTTCAGGAGGTTTTTATATTTGTTGATCGGATCATCGTTGTCGTCGTCGGATTCCTGCGAGTCATTGTCCTGTTCGGGCTTTCCTTCCTTATCTGGAAAGATTATCAGTATGGTTACTGTAGGTTTTTTTTTTTCCTTTCTTGGCTCTTATGTTCAGCTTTAAAGCCGACAATACTGTTTCAAGAACAGCCTAAGACTGACATATGTAAACTGTCGAACTTAATGAAAATATTGATTGATTGATAAACCAGCCATTTTGAAAAAGTATGTAGTGGTGTACACAGCACATGATGTTGTATGTAATTGAATTAGTTGTAAATAACAAACTTACTGACCTGACTCTTCATCAGTACTAGAAGCGAGGTAGTCGTTCAGATCCAAATCGTCGATTTTCCCTGACAGAGCATTTTTTATGGCGTCCGTACGGTTTGGGTTTGTCGTGTCCCAGGTCAATTCCACCTGGAAAAAGAATTAAGTTCATTTTTCACAAGTTTCTTTATATGTAGAAGAATATGGTACACCCCATGTTGGGCTGTCCATTAATGCTACATCGACCTATCTCAACTCATTACAACGAGACATCTTTTTTTTTAATCATTAAGAACAAGCGTTTGACCACCATCCTGCCTGATGTTAAGCAGCGATGTGGTCTACGATGGAGCACACTTGTTCATTAGGTACCTATTCACCCCAGTGACTTGAAGACCTTCAGACTGTACTGTACAGGAAACACAGACTCCGGCAAGTCGTTCCACATCCTAGCGGTGCGTACTATGAAAGTAGACGTAAATGGTAAATCCACTTGGTATGGATGACGTTTTGCCGTTCTCCTGAGACATTTTTAATGATGTGCGACAGATAACAGTTGTTCGTTTTTACATTGTGCCTAAATCTGTACAGTGTGTGATAGCCCACTCGCTAGTCTGACGTTACTGTCAATGCGTCAGTCACCTTAACATATTTTCAGAAGCACGTGAGTAGAACCATCACCGATGTGCCGCCGAGCGTGATAAATCGGCACTGTATTTTAAAATTTGAAACGTTTCATAAATCGAGGGGCTGGAGACTGTTTTTGAGTCGGTTTTATTAATCTAAAGGATATTTTTGTATGGTTGGTTGGAACTATGGGTCGTGAACATGCGTGACATAAGATGTTGGTTTCAACGGTATGTGATTTTATCCTGTCACGGGTGTCTTAATTCTCTGCCGCTAAAGGTGTTGTTATAATATCTATAATTTACCTTAGCTTGTTGTAGAGCTGTAGTGGTGAACAGTCTCGGTTTGTATTTCCCGGGGTCAGGTAATTTGGTGCACACTTCACGGGGCTCCTGTACACACAAAAACAAATGCATAATACCATCGCTTTTACCTGAGAGACCGGGACAAAGAATAAGTTCTCGACGTTGTTAGAAGCATAAGGTTGTATGTGTAATTGTAACAATATTGCACATCCGACCTTATGCTTCTGACGTCGAGAGTTACTAATACATGACTGTGTTATATGTGTCTTAAGCGATTGTCAGAATTGAGTAGATCTATACATACATACACTTCACGTTATGTATGTATAGATAGACCTAGTCATTTCTAGATTTGTCTTGTCTTGTCTTTTCGCTTCATCTACAATCATATATCTTTTTATAAATGACCTCCGATTTCGAAGACTTAAGACGGAATTATACCTTTAAAAAGAGTATAAACAAGTAAAGCGGCTACCGGCCCTTGATTTTGTCCTCCCGCGTGCTTGGATCGTTTGATAACAGTCTTTACATAAACAAGTCTAATCTTGTTGGGAGACAAATGTAACATTACATTAGTAGTGATCTATGCTTGAGGGGTGTTTTAGAATAAAAGTCGTAGACTAATAGTGCCTTACGTGATCGAATGTGACGTCATCGGGTATAAAACGCATGTCGAGCTTGGTGGCGCTACTCTCGTACTCCATTCCATCGCATTCTGCGTAGAGTTTATCAGCAGTCGAAACAGAGTCGCACTCGGCTACCGCGTAGAAGTATCGCAGGCGGTTCAGCTGGTAACGGCGTAGCTTCTCCATGTGGTATGATGAGCCTAATAGATAGACATTTAGTATTAATCAGGGGCTACTGTAGTTTTCACTTGTGACAATTTAAACAAAACATTGAGATGACAGTATTTCTTTAGAGATTGACAGTACAACTATGAACATATTGATAAAACAGGCATTTTTTGTCACATCATCTTATTTTAAACAGTATTTAATTAGTTTGATATATACCCAATTTTTTTTTTATTCATACAGAGTTTTACCCATGCTCACCTTCTTCATTGCCACCATCGGAATTTTCGTCCTCGACCTTTTGTGAGGTCAGCTCTATGGGACCCCGTACTTCCTCCTCCTGCATGCGCTTCAAGCCATACTCAGAGGGGTATATCTATGGACATGATAGTGTGTATTAGTGATTTGAAGTTGTATGGAGGTAGATTAAAATGTACTCAAATTGAGATAGTACAGTTTTAAAACTTAAATGTGATTGAATGACTAATATTTATAAAGTATGGGCTGATGATGATGATGAATATTTATTATTGTAATAATATTGTGGAATGCAAATAAATAATATGAATTTGAATATCCACTTGTAATGAATCAAAGAAAAAATAATTGAAAAAAATTCAGTTTGATAATAATAAAATTAGCCATTGTTCTGTTACAAGTGAATACTTCTATTATGATTTAAGTGAAGACCACAGACTTGTAATATGTAATAATATAAAATATTCATAAATAGATACTTCTTATGTATTTCTTAATTAGTTATTATTTTAGATAGCTGTTGGTAGAAAGTGCTATAATTACAACTACAGAATGCACCATTAATTAAGTTCTTTGGTCAGTATTCTGTGATACTTTAAACTTGCAATTAATTTACCATTAATCCATACTTACAGATATTTTATGTATAACACCCCCTGGTGGCAAAAAGGAACTCAGCAAGACCATTATGTCTGCAGCCTTCATATTGTCCCAGTCCATATTACAAATAGCAATTCTGAAAAATAAAAACACTACATATTTTTCACAATTCTACACATTATAAAGAGGAAAGATTTGTTTGCTTCCTTGAAATCTGTACTATTTTGTAGAAATATTTCATCACTGGGAAGCTAAACTATTCCCCGAGGACTAATATTTTCATTAAACATTACTAAAAGAAGATGTAGTGACCAAGATTGAAAAGGGCATGCTTCGGTGGTTTGGGCATGTGGAGAGAATGGATGAAAGTGATGTAATGAGCCGAGTGAGTAGAGGTCATCCAGAAGAAAATACATAGACCAGATTGTCCTGAGAAGTATTTGAAACCGGAGGTCATGTATGAAAAGATGTATGAATATAGATGAAGCGAAAGGGTTATTTCAGGACCATGACAAATGGAGATCTGTAGTCTCTGCCTACCCCTCTGGGAGACAGGCGTGAAGTGTATGTATGTATGTCCTTACTAAAACTAACTTAAAAATAATAAATAAGCAAATGAAAAATAATTAACGAATTTGTGTAAAAAAAACAAGAAACATTGGGTGTGGAGCAACTTTTTATACTCCATATAATATCCTGTACAATGGTCTTGGAAACTATGTTGAGTTTAAAAAATGAACTGCTTTTTGTATGGTAATGCAAAATTTATAGAAATAATTACAACAAAGCACTAAGAACAATGCATTGGACCATCTGTAAAATATTAACCTTTTAGTAGACTCCTCTGTTCTTTCAGCATCAGCATCAAGTTCACCCCACTCATGCTCAAATTCCTCCTCTTCCTCTTCACTACTCTCCTCGTCTGATGAACTGTCCGTTTGAAGGAGACCTGAAGCAATTCATACAATTTAGGTGTATTCAGCCTATGAGCTAACAATTTGTAACTGAAGGCCTAAATTGACATTCTGAACTCCTTATTATGCAAAATGTTACTGGAGGGTCCTTGTGATCCTTGTGTTCTGTCTGCTTTTGAGGATTATGGACTTCAATAATCCCCACATACTGGGGTTTTTGTAAAGTTAAAAGAGAATTTCTTCTAGAAAATGGTGTAAAAGGATTATTTTTAGTTCTACTTCTACATACTACAAAAGCCTTTTTGTAAAAGTAAATAGCATTGACCGTATTACCTTCTCCACGTGCATAATCGATGTCCAAGTCCAACAATCTATTTTTCGTGCGTTTATCTAATTTTCCTTTTACTAGTTGGTCATTTTCAGCACCAATATTTAAATGTGTTTCATTTTCATCAACAGAAGGTCTACGTACAAATTGACCTGGACCTTCCCTGTCTTCGGAAGCAGATTCTTTTCTTACATGTTTATTTACATCAATACCTTCATCCTCATTCTCAGAATTTGAGGAATGATCAGAGTCATCTAATTCATAGTATTTCCTCAAATTCTCGGTGGACGTTTCATTTACAGGACGACCTCGCTTATCCACAGTATATTTCACTTTGAATTTTTCATCCTTGAACATAGACTCAAACCTTTTATCGATTTTAACTTTCTTCTCATGTTTTGGTATTTGCCTGTACCGTGGGTCTTTCAAATATTTGGCAAATCTACTATCTTTTAAAATGTCACCCATGTTCAACAGCAACAGCAACAATACAATTACTGTAAATAATCCAAGACTAAAATATATAGATTAAAGCCTCAGCAAAACCAAATTCATTAAATATAATTGCTGGCTGAGATCAAAACACCAGCCAGCCCACATTGCACGTGGGTTTGACTTTGACAAGTTTGACATTGTCTCATTGTTTTTTAAATTCCTTTTTTACGTCTGTCTCGGGCATCATATCCTTAAACCGTGTGGTGTACTTTTTTTCTTTCCATACTGTTTTCTGCTGCAATGCTATTTGGTAGGAATACAAGGCGGCAGGTACATACAGTCCAGTTTGAAAACATCACTCCTTCATTAAGGCTAGAGCGAAGGCTCATTATAAGCCGCTCATATAACTGTGGCTATAAGATATAAATATCTACGACCAAATTATTGCCCATGTTTTTTAACATTTCAACAAAAAAAAACTGTCATAACAAACAAGAACTTAACCTGAAATTATCATAAAGCGGAATACATAATAATATTTTAATGACTTGATGCATAAAAACAATTATTTCAAATGGCTTTTATACGACGAATCAAGTATCTCTATTGTCGTGTCGGTCACACAAAAATCCCGAGTAGAAGAAATTTTTCCACTTTTTTTTTACCTGAAATCGATTTGAGCTACTATTGTGATATCAAAAACTCTGAGGAAATTGAACGTAATATCTTTTCTAGGAAAGGTGTTGGAGATATTAAAGATGTTGTGAAATCATACAAAGAATTACAGAAATTAAATCCCTCAGATAAGTCATATGAAATTGTTAAAGAAAAACTGTACAAAGACCTTGCAAAACTACCAAACAAAACACATCCCACAGTACAAGAATATGCCATTAACCCACACGTAGTTAAAATGATTAACGAAAAGAGAGATTTCATTGATTGTGAACCATTAGAGTTTAGTGACATTACCAGAAAATTGAATCTAATGAGAACCGATAAACTCGGTCACACTTGCGGACACAAAAGTTATTATTTCATGGGAGAGTTAGCTGAATTGGAGGAGGCACTAATTAAATACACAATAACTAGTTTATTAAAACATAATTTTCAACTTGTATCGGTACCAGACATCTTACCAAGCAGTGTTATAGAAAGCTGTGGTATGAATACTAATACAGAGAGAACACAGGTAAGTTAGGGCTTTTAATTGGACTTTGTATAAGTACTTAATTTTAAATCTCGTAAGGCCTGACTATTTTATTGCATTTTTTTTACATTTAACAACCAAATGTACTAAATAAAGTACAAACATTTCGTAGTATTTGAGTCCTGAACATTTTTAACTGTTTTAGTTTTACCTGTACGATAGCTGGGAGATTCTATAATTTACTCAACATTGCTTTTTGTGTATATTGTTTATTGTCAGGGCTGTACGGTTAGGGTGCAGTTTGTATTAATTTTAGTACTGTAGGTCTTAAGAGGTTAAATAATTACATATTCATATACATGTTTTAAATAGCTAGTACCTTTTTTTTTTTTTTTTTTTTTTTTTAATCACTATGAACAAGCGTTTGACCACCATCCTGCCTGATGTTAAGCAGCGATGTGGTCTACGATGGAGCACACTTGTTCATTAGGTACCTATTCACCCGCGACTTGAAGACCTTCAGACTGTACTGCGCAGGAAACACAGACTCCGGCAAGTCGTTCCACATCCTGGCGGTTCGCACTATGAAAGTGGACGCAAACCGTTTGGTTCGCGTAAATGGCAAATCCACCTGGTATGGATGACGTTTTGCCGTTCTCCTGGTTGTCCTATTGTAAAAACGCGATGGGGGTATTAGGTTATGCAACTCCGTAGCACACTCACCGAAATGCACCCGATAGAAGACAGATAGGCTCGCAACTTTGCGGCGATGCTCTAGGCTTTGTAGCCGAGAATCAAACAGCCTGTTGTCACCTATGAGCCTTCTAGCACGCCTCTCTATTGCCTCCAGAGCCTCCAGCTGGTATTTGGCTGATCCATCCCAAAGATGAGAGCAGTATTCCATACACGATCGAACTTGTGCTTGATACAGTGTGAGCAACTGTTCCGGTGTGAAATACCGTCGCACCTTCGAGAGGATGCCCAGCTTCTTGGCTGCGCGTTGGGCCGTAGCCTCAATATAGGAGCCAAAGTTGAGGTTGGAGGTTAGCGTCATGCCTAAAAGCTCCAGCCGATTGGCCATAGGCAGGGGTACATCCCGGAAAGTACGAC
>SJJU01071133.1:0-30947 GCA_012932125.1 Conopomorpha cramerella | reverse complement strand
TACCTCGGATGTTAGTGAGGTGCACTTTGAGGTAGAGGGCGTGCATCCGCTGTGAAACTGTTCCTTTCCTGTTCCTTTTTTTCATTATGTGGAGGTGTGGGGTGTACTAGCGAAACAGAAGAAGGGTGAGTTTCAGTGATCGTCAGCAGGAGAAACTCACACATGAAAAGCACTATAGGGAAACCAGACTGGAGACTGCTGGGACGCCCGAACCCCCCCGAAAATGTACACCGTTCCCTCTGTCCGGTTCGCCAGCCGGCACGGTGGCGTATCTCGGGATTTTTCGCAAGATGGCGGGGCAGCCTTTCATGAGTGGCTAGTTCACTACTTGGGCCCCCAACTGTCTGCGGGCGGCCAGCGGAGCACCGTTTCTTCGGATCCAGCTAACCTCCAAGGCTGATCTACCAGAGACTTCCCATGAACGAGAGTCAAGAACGCTTATTGATCACTGATGGAAATGCTACCCTGACCTGTTTCGCTAAAAGGCTTCACCGAACAGGCATGCCGGAACATGGATGGGGATACCCAACCCCTTGGCGGCATGGTTTTGTTCGGTGGGTGGTAACTAGCCGCGGCCGAAGCCTCCCACCAGAATGATACCTGGTTTGCACCACCCAGGGACCACGTGTGGGGTGTCGAAGCAGGGTTTTTCCCACGGACGTAGGTATCACAGTCCCCAAAACCTCTGAATATATACACTTCACGCCTTTAAATCCCAAAGCGGGGTAGGCAGAGGCACTTGCTAAAGCAAGTACCCACGGTTCACCAAGCGTATTTAACCCAACGTGACAGGGGGTGAGCCCATCGCCATTATAGGGTTCACACACCTATATTTACTATTGTAATCAAATGCATAAGCTTGTGTTGTTTTGAGTATAAAAGCACAATGTTCCTATGATGCTGATATTGAATAACACTAAAGTATGTCATAAATGCTTTGCTGTCTCACTAAGGCATATTGATTTTTGTATTTTCTGTAATTTGCTTAGTTTTTAACCAACTTTAATAAAGGAGGACGTTATTTCAAAACTAGACTGGATGAATAATTTTTTTTTTTTTACTTTTGTTTGAAAACTGGTGCTTTCTGTTTGCTCCCATTTAGGTAGGTTCAGTTGCAACAATTCATAAGAAAACCACAAGTCTTATTTTACTGGTTGAATTTTTCTAGTTATTTCTTCATAAGAACCTTCATTCATAAGAGTAATAACATATCGAAAAAAAATAGCAAAATTAGTCCAGCCAATCACATGTGTTGTCATGACAAAGAGATGTAGGAAATTATTTATTTTACAATTTTTTTTAGATACCTAATAAATATCTTACATGTTCTAGATATACTCTTTGGATCCAGTTCACCATGGTCCTGATTTGTGTTTATCGGGAACTGCTGAAATGTCTCTGGCAGGTTTGTTGATGAACACAACACATAGTTATAAAGACCTGCCATTGAAACTTGCAGCAGTAAGCAGGTGTTACCGAGCAGAGACTTCAAATGTTTTAGAGGAGAGAGGAATATATAGGTATGTGTGTAACAGTACTTACTTACTTAAGTCCTATGGTACCCCAGTGGTACAAAGGGACTTTACAAGATGGCGCCACGCCGTCCTGTCCTCTGCGACTGCTCTGGCATCGTACCAGTATGTAACAGTAATAATAATAAATGATGTAAACTTAAAATAATTACAATAATATGAAAGTTGAAAAGAGGCAAAAGCTAGTAATAGTTACAGAGAATGTTGTATATGCCGAGAGGCAGCTAAGCCTTGAGTGGAGGTGGGCTTGTCCCTAAATAAATTCTTCCTTCTTCCAACTTGTTTTTTTTTATTATGTTTATTTAGTTAAAATTAACCATAGTGTACAGAAAAAAATATTTTTTCTTTATAACTGGTAGTGAACAAATTGAAGAATGAAATGAAAGAACAAATTTAATAAGAATGTGTTTACTTTATTTTTCAGGGTCCACCAATTCACAAAGGTTGAAATGTTTACTGTGACAACACCAGAACAATCAGATGATATGCTAGAGTATATTAGAAATATGCAAGAAAATATATTCAGTGCTCTAGACCTGCACATGCAAGTTTTGGACATGCCGCCTCACGAGCTGGGTGCTCCTGCATACAGGTGCTAACTTTTCCATACTTTAGAAACAAAAAAACAACTGGTTGAATTTCAATACTCCTTTCACCATTACACTGCTACATTCATGTTAACATGACTTTCTATTTTATCCCAAAATTCTCATGAGATTCAGAATTTGCTGTAATATCTGTTATGGTTTCAGAAAATATGACATAGAAGCATGGATGCCTGGCCGGGGTAATTATGGTGAAATATCAAGTACCAGTAATTGCACTGATTACCAATCTAGAAGACTCCACATTAAATATGAGGATGAGTCTGGGAACATAAGACATGTACATACCCTGAACGGTACAGCATGTGCCATTCCCCGTACATTGATAGCCATCCTTGAAAATCATCAGCAAGCAAAAGGAAAAATAAACATCCCACAATGTCTCCAGCCATTCATGAATGGTAAACAATTCATAGGAAAGAATAATCATGTACCTGAGTTAAAGTTAATAAAAGTAAAAAAAAATGCATAGTACTTATGTTTTTAATGTGTAAAATAATTACAAATGTATTGGTGATAACTTGCTGTTTTATTTTCGTAGTCCTTTCTTTTGTTTTGATATTTTTTTCATTTTTGCTTTCAATTCAGACACATCAAATGGTTTTTCGATAGACGTTGATTGTTCCACATTTTTTTCTTCAGGTGGTACAAAATCTTTTTGTCTTTGTTCATTACGAGCTTTCTTGGCTTGTATCTGTTTCTCTTCTTTCTCATGGTGACGTTTAGCTTTCTTTTGGTCATCTTTCAAGAAGTATTCACCTGTTGCCAGTTCTCGGTCTATCTTGCTTTCCTGTTGAGGTGGTGGGAATGGAGTGTATGGCTTTTTCTTATTTTTAGTTTTAGGTTGTTTGCGAGGCACATTTTTACTCTTGAATTTAGGCAAAAATCTGTCCCAACTCTCATTTTTCAGCCTTGGATCTTTCATTAGCTCCCTTTTGATCATAAGTGTTTTAATATTGTACATGGGGTGTATGTTTTTCATTGTATCTTCTACTATACGCCGTACCTGGACTAGTCCTTTGTATGGACCCACAGATGACACTGTATTACCTTGTACTAATACATAACATTCTGTTAATAACTCTATTGATTTTAGTGTAACACCATTAGGGCCTATAAGACGCTGGCGCCTTTTCAAAAATGTTTCCTTCTTACTAACAAATGAATTAATTTTTATGATATCACATCCTATTTCATCTTCTAGAACTCGAACAGCTTGTTCAAATGGCACACTTCTAGAAAGCAGTTTCATAAAATCACGGGCCTTGATAATAATGTATGGATCCCATGTTTTCCTAGTAGTTCTAACAGTCAGACTGCCTTCTATCAAATCTAACTCTGCAATTATGTGGTGTTCTTTTAGTACTTTCTGGACAAGTGGCCAACATTCCTTCAAGTATTGTTCCCTGTATTTTGGAAACAATGTGGCAAATACACTCTCTTCTAGAAGACCGTGGGGATTATCCTCTGGTGTAAATTTGGGAATTTTCAAAGCCCAAGCGTTCTCAACTGGACCAGACACTCCTGGCTCTTCGTCATATTTATCGGAATCCATTTATAAACACAAATTAACGTGTTTATTACCAATGATAGTTTGTTCCATAAACCACAACAAAAATGAAGTAAGGTATAACCTCAAAAGTACAGTAATACCTGGAACTGTCAATATCAAATATCAATCATAAACTGGAAACGTCAATCATAATAATGTCAATCTAACACGGACTAAGACTTATAATGTTAAGAGCCCAGTTGCGTCGCAAAATATTATTATGGTGATTTGTAGATATCAAGCAGGCAACGACAAGGAGAACAAGTCGCTAAATTATTATAGTATATTTACAGTTTACCTATGGTTCATGGGAACCTTTTCGAAGGAGGGAGAGGTCATCTTTTGCAACCGTACCTTTGCTCAATTTTATATCTGTGCAGTGTGTGCTATAAAAAGTAGGTAAAATATATTCTTAGATTAGATAAAGCCGGAAGTGTTGAAAAATCAAGAAGGGTTCGACTCATATAGCTCCTTCGGTCCAGTGCTACGACGGAAGTATTAAGTTCGAGCAATACTTACCTCTACCTACATGCTTACCTAACTAACTGCCCTGCGTTTTCTTAGCCGGTTATGAAAACGGACATTTCCGTGCTTTTTCAAAACAGCATGGTGTCTTGTTACAAATAAAACAATTTATTAAAAGGTAAAAAACTTTTATTTCAAAACGGCAATAAAAATTCAACACGTCACATTGAGCTCATCTCTACCTCCTACTATCACAATCAGAAGTCTTATTTTATTTACATAAATGTAAATAATTCCATACTCTTATACGCCTTTTTACTAAATCCTAATATACAATAACCCTATTGTATTGTGACACTAATATGCGTCTTGAGCATTTGGGTCTTATCTAAGTAGTAAAGCTAACTAAAAAAATATAGGAGGGAAATTCAATCTAAGTATAAAACAATTTCCGATATGGCCCCAATCCCTATCTTGATGCAGGCTCATCCGTTAATTACTTGCCTTCTTATATTTTCTCTAAAAGAAAATCATATAAGTTTAGAATATGTGACAAGTTCAAATACCTTTCACAAGTTGCGCATTTAAGACAAATCAGTGTCTATTTATTTCGTGTACAAAAAGCCGTGATGATTTCATACCATTATATTCACGTAGAGCCAAGGATTGTCGGAGCAAACTTCCGGTTCTTTGACATCATATTTCTAGAGTATGACAGTTTTATTTTTTTATAGTCGCGCCTTACCAAACTTGGAAATAAATAATAATTTACTGCCATTAAAGATTATTTAATGCATTAATAATAGGTACATTGATAATCCGACACTTGTTTTCGTTCCGGATTCGAAACTGATTCGCTTCAGCAATCCTTGCCTTGGCATTTGTCAAAGATCAAAGAACGGCTTAAGGGTCCTTGAGATCGATTCTATTCACACCTTTTGGGAATGAGAAGTTTTCTGATAGCTTCAAATATGTCAAAACTAGTTCCAAAACATCTCACAGATGGCGCTAATCAGACATAATCTTAAGGAGAAACTCATTTTAGAATTATCAACAAAAAATAAAAATATGAAATGACAACCCTGTAT
The DNA here is from genome assembly GCA_012932125.1 of Conopomorpha cramerella. Lineage (NCBI taxonomy): Eukaryota > Metazoa > Arthropoda > Insecta > Lepidoptera > Gracillariidae > Conopomorpha > Conopomorpha cramerella. The sequence goes on along the minus strand of SJJU01071133.1, from coordinate 25,705 downwards.
AGGTAGTGCCATCTATTGACATTTCTTACAACTGTAATAAGCCACCTGTCAGAAAACCTCCCATTACATAATATGTGTAAAATAGCTAAGTGAACTTGCCACGACATTCTGTTCTTAGTACTAGGATAGCAGAGAACTTTACGGCCAAACAATAGGCTCTATCCAGTCCAAGAATCGTGAGACGCGAGTGTAGATGCCGGGCGCGAGGCCGGCGCAGCCGCGGCCCGATGACGTCACGCCGAGCACGCGGTGCCGCCCGTCCGAGCCCAGCGACTGTAGTGGACCGCCAGAGTCGCCCTAGACACATATGGATGCTAAGTTAGTTTCATATTCTCATTCGGCCTTGTATATCAAGTAGGGAAGGGACTGTGTGAAATAGGTTAAACAGTTACAACATATTACAGAAAAATGTTATTACAGTGTCACAGAATTTTATGAGGACAAAACCTTAAAATAACTTTCTATGTAGGAGTTTTTTTTTTGTTGTTATTTAAGTTAGTTTTAGTTTTAGTGATATTAATCCTTCACTAAATTGTAACTTGTATAAATTATGTATCTATACGTATATATTAAATGTATAAATCCCTCTTCTCATAATAAGATATTATGTTTGTAATTATTCATAATTTTAAGTATAGGCAACCAGTACTCTTTGTTTTGTTCTCTGTGTTAACCAAAATGCAATGCCCTGACAGGGTCCATGTAATGTGATACATTATTTGTATGTAATTATTTTAATACTTAGTGTAAGTTTATGTTACATAAAGCAAATAAATAAATCAAAATGTAAATACTTTGAAAAACAAGGAAAAGAAGTATTTCCGATATAAAAGAAAGTAGGACTGACGCCTGCCTTACCAGTCCTGGGTGTCAATCTATCCAAAGGGTCCCGAAATGTGGCGGCAGAGCCGCATGGTCCGGATACGAATCAAGGTAATATTTGTAACGTCTTAAGTTTTGATTGACCAGACGTGGATCTCACCAGTGCTAGTAACAGGTTAATCAGGACAATAGGTGAAGTGTGTTTTATAGGTGTTCGCTGAGTTATATACTTTGGTTTCTAATTCACTGTCACCTTTGCAGTGGTTCGACAGTTGACTTCAAAATTAATCTAAATACTTAGCCTTTTTGAACTCGCATCATCCAATGGTTGATAAAACTTGTAATGTCACATTGACATTGACAGTAATGAAATAGAGCGAGACACATGACTGGTTGTTTTTGTGGCACTGAGTTAGAAATTAGAGTATTAGATCTCAGATCAAAAACAACTAGACATGCAGGAGTAAAAGAGTAAGGGACAATATCTTCTGTCCCTTACTGCGTATCAGGGTATATCTAGACCCGAACTGTCAAATTAGTAGTAAAAGTGACCGTTTGGATCTAGAAGTACTTACATCACTTTCAATACATTTTGGTGGAAAATAGACAGACCGAAGGTGGTCCGCGGCTCGCCAGTCTATACCCTTTTTCACGGCTGAAGAGCCCTGACAGTTTATTACATTTCTGCATTAGCGCGTCTTTTTCAATACATCTTAAAAATGAACTAAACTGAAATATATTGGGATTTCCTTTGAGGCAACAAAGACAGCTCTTACTTTTCAGGCATTTATTTACAAAGTGACATAACTGACTTCTGTCATCTACCTATATGACACCTCCACTATAAATACATACAATAGAAAACAAATAAAAAAATAAAAAAAAAACAACTTAACATGAACTTCAGCACTGCATAACTAACACAATCAAAACTTGTACTGAGGCGGGTTCCTTAGACGGCATTGCCGTACCTGTCGAGGCTGGGGCGATTAGTCAATTACCCTTCCCATCCTCGTCGCCACTGAAATATATTGGGCTTCCTTTGAGGCAACAAACACAGCTCTTACTTTTCAGTCATTACAACTGACTTCTGTCATCTATGACATAAACTACAATTTGAAAAGAAATATTCAATTCAATTCAATTTTAAAAAATGGCTCTTATGTGAAGCCATAGACTAAATAGTATACTAAGTGAAGCTAAAAGCCTACAATTCTGCGAATGACACGTTTAAGCCGCACATGTGTATTATATAGTAAGAAAAACCCAAAATCTCCAAAACAAAAAACGCCTTTTTGTGAAAAAAGAAATATTAATCCTACAAAACTGCGATTTTTTGCTCAAATGTATGTCAATATACTTCATTGTGTGAAAACATCAAGTGTCAGGGCTCTTCAGCCATGAAAAATGGTATAGTTGTGCTTGGTCCGAGGTACAGACAGACACGTAAGTACCTGACAGGAGTCACTGCGGCCGCCGCCGCTGGCGCAGAGCTGCGTGTCGCGCAGCCCCTCGGGCAGTCGCGCCGAGCGCGGGTACTGCGCGGAGCACGACGCGAGCCCCACCAGCGCCACCGTCGCCTTCTGCAGCGTGTCGCTCAGGCGGCTGCCTGTACACGCGACGACACACACACACTCACACTCAACAATCACTATACGACATGATTTCGGGGTCATGATCGGGACTTAGTTTTTCTTACTCAGTAAATGATAGCGATACATACATACACTTCACGCCTGTCTCCCAGAGACTACACATCTCCATTTGTCACGGTCCTGACATACCCCTTTCGCTTCATCTACTTACATTCATACATCTTTTCATACATGACCTCCGGTTTCGAGTACTTTTCACGCCACCTTCGACCAGGACATAAATGATAGCGATATCATTAGTATACGTGTTTCCTCGAACAAACCTTTTTTTTTTTTGTTATAAATTATTATGTGACCATACGTTTTATTGTAAATGTTGGATAAAAAAGATACATTTAAACAAGATTTAAAATGTCTCAGTCACAGAAATAACTATACTGTTTGAATCGCTATAACTTTCTGAGCTAGAAAAAGTTAGTCCGGGTCATGACCCCGAAGTCACTCTCTATAGTGGTATCTTGCAGTGGCGTGCACTGGCTTTTATGACAAGGTAGGCAGTAATCCCAAAGCATTGACACCTATGTATGTGTAACTTGTCTTTACGAAATATTCGTAGTAGGTACCTACCTACCTACATACATATCTACTCATCCACAAAACACAGGACCTTTGTTAGCCTATGTCGTAAGTACTCCAAAAAATGATCTAGCGATAACTCTATTATTAGCTCGGGTAGCCAAAATACTAAGGTAGGCAGTCTTTTTGTCTATATGGTGTGAACGCCACTGGTATCGTGCATAAGAATCTCTACTGAACAACTAGGGTTACAACGCTTCCAGTCTTGTAAATAAAAAGTAAGGGACATACATACACGGTAAATATAACGAGGAATTAAAAAAAAAAGTATTTAACATAGTACGAAACGAAAGAGATGCAAATACATTAGTCTATGATCGGCTTTTTGTGGGATGTTTTTATAACAAATGAGTAAAAAAATCCCACAAAAAACCGATCTTAGAACAGTTCCACGGCTCACAGCACAGTCATTGGCCGTATGTTTTTCACCGATAATTATGCGTATTTTTTCTTTTGCTTAGAGTTAAGACTGATTTACTTGATACCTGCTATTTTCCTTCCTAGCATTGAGAAAACTCGTAGAGTATATTTTACGAGACGAATATCTTTAACTGTTTTAATAAAAATTTCAGTTTAATATACATAGGAATAAAGTATAATATTTTACGCATAGGAACTGTCAAATAGACCCGTCGAATTAAAACGAAATTACTTTATAGTCAGCGTCAGCTAAGAAGCAAATTCTGACACATTGATAAATCCATGAACAATTTTTAGAATGGATATGACTGACAACCAAATGTATGGTGATGACATTTGTATCTCAGCGTTGCACATCCTATTGCTTCTTAGCTCGTTGTCATCAATTAATAGAGATGTGATTTATTTTTTTGGTCATGAATCGATGTGACAACGTTTCGATTATACAGTTATATGTAAAATAAATATAATAAGCTCTACAGAACGTATTATGAACGGCTAACAAATAGGTTTCATCTTATCGTAACCTTAAATGCACTGTCTGTTGCTCATAAAATATTTATGACGACTATAATTGATGGTACCAAAACATTTGTCGTAAATCAATTCTGAAATAAATCGAATCTTTCCAATATTGTACAACACTATCAGTCCAGGTCATGCATGTCAATCGACCTGTCAAAATTTGCTTCTTACGTGACGCCGACTATAGGTACTAACGTGTGGGATGCGTAGTACCCCACCCGGTCACGGTGAGCTGTTCGCTGGGCTCCTCAGTGGCGAGGCAGCAAGCGCTCGTGTTGTCACTGTAGTAACGCACTGACCCCGCCAACCTGGAAACATACACACATTTATTGCGATTATGATGTAGGTACGGTGGGCCAAGAAGATGGTCTATCAGTATATTGTGACAAGTGAACAATGAACCTTAATGTTTAATGACATTCATATGATTTTCGACCTTAGGGTGGCAGAGCAGATTCTTGGCCGACTGTACAGAGTGTCTCTTTTAAAAGGACACAATTTGTGACGGATAAAAACACACAAAGGGGTATACTAATTGATCTGGGAGGTAAATAGAGCATGCAATCAGCTAGCTGTCTTCCTGTCAGATATGTAGTTTTGGCTTTTGATCCTATGGTCCTTCTGTCCACTGACGCTCAATGTGGTTGACGTGACGTGAATATGTTTGTATGTAGGTATGTGTATGTATCTGTGTGTGTGTTTTGTGTGGTTGTGGTATATATGTTATGTACATATCGCACAGTTAGAACAAAAGTGACACAAAACAAAATGTGTCATTTTATGAAATTGAACCTTAACATAAAAGATAAAAAACTTAAATTACAACATTGGAATTTTTCGTATTGGGTCCTTTTTGTTCTAACTATGCGATATGTCCGCCAAGGCGACGGCTCCAGGGCTCACAGGATTCGTGGTGAAGCAGACCTCAATATTTTTGAAAAACTTTGAGTTTGCAATGAAAAGTGAGGCTGAAACAAGTAACAAACATTAGGTATTATGTACAATGTTCGTGTACTCATACCATATGGTGTGAAATGTTTTCTTTCCACAACAATTTGATTTTATTTTCTTACTATTATATTAGTGTTCAGACCGGTACTATAAAAACCCTACAGGACATTTTTACGGGAGTGGGGTCGTATTCGGAGGTAGACCTTAGGATCAACCTTTTAGATGCATTGAGACTTCGTATAGCGATAACTGTGTGGCCAGGCTGCAGAGTACTCTGCAGGTCACCTTTGACATTCTACAGTTTCTAACTTAGTAAAAGTAATCAAGCACGAGCTAGTTTAATTGAAGGTACTATGTGAGTAGAGTTGTTTAATGTTTCACTTAATGTTGCAGCTTCCAGGATTCAAGATGGGAGGCCAGGGAACATACTGTGTAGCCCGACCTATGTTGTTTTATATCTCGTTATTTTTTGAGGTACTCTTTTGTCGGATCTGTTCATAGAGGTACATTTTAGGTAGATTTATTTGCGCTATAATTCATCTGGGTACTGATTAGTGGGCCGGCCACAGACAACCACACAAATTTTTGACGAAGCTTATTGCGGCATATAAATTTGTATTTAATATTTTAAATAGTTGAATAAATGACACTTAACACACGCATATATTGTGACTACTTTATACATGTTGTTCCGAAGTTTTCATTCGTTCATGCATACGTCATACTCATCACGCTTGTCTCCCAGAGGGACAGACAGAGACTAGAAACTTCCATTTGTCGTTCATAAGCCACATCTCATCCCAATGCCCCTTTAGCCTTATCCACGTTCAAACTCCAATTTCTTGAAACTTTTACCGTCCGTTCCAGCTATAACAACATCGACCTGACCGATGTACGTCTTTCTGTGACGAGCTCTACTCTCTCGGCCACTTACATCATCCATATAAATCTCTATCGTTAATCGACTTTGATCCATCCTCTCCATATGGCTCAACCAATTCACTAACTACCCATGTATAGTTAATTAGTTACCTAATAAGAGACAGGTCGTTATATTTAACAGGTGGACTGTAGTCGGGGTGCGGTATGATCTGCGCCACCCGGTAGTCCGTGGTAGTGTTGAAGCGAGCGCCCGCCTCAGCTATGTTCACCACACTCACTCGGACGATGGTGGGACGCACCCTGTATAACACATTTAATGTAAAAGTTAAGTTTAAGTAAATAAAAAGTTTAAATAAATAAGAGCGTCTGTGGTCCAGTTGGTCGGACACTTGACTTGTAACCGGGAGGTCCCGGGTTCGAGTCCGGCTACTGGACGTGTACCAATGGGACTCTTTTTCAGAGCCTATGTACGCAACGCAACGCTCGTACGGTGAAGGACAACATCGTGATGAAACCCGCACACCACAAGGTGTGTGAACTAGTGATGAAAGAGACTCAGTCGTTTTAGTCCTCTATAGACGACTCGCCTTCATTTTACAGGACTCGACTCTAAAATTAAGACTACAGGCTAAATATTTTGTTTAAAAGACTTAGTTGTTTTACTAAAAAAATAATCTACTCGAGTTTTTTTGTGAAGGACTAGCGCCTAAGTCTTTTAAGCTGTTTAATAGAAAAAAACCTAATTAGCCATTTAAGTTGTCGTATTTTCTTGTATTTAGGCAACCTTGAAGACTGAAAAAAACATATATTTACAAATAATCATCTTTTAATTTTTTTTTATTACATGTAGGTATCTACGTAGGCTATATTTTCAATAAAGATTTTTAAACATTGTACAATATACAGATTTTGTTTTGATCATTTGAACTGGGGTGACTCTTTTTTTGTTTGTTATATAAGGTTACTGGTAATTAGTTGGCGAAACTTTAGGGGGACATTCAGACCATGCATACAAACAACTTTCCCCAAGGGAGCAAAGGTCACAAACATAAAAAATTTTGTCCTCATCATACAAACAGTCCGATCAGCTGATTGCTATTTGTATGAGAGGGTCAAAATTTTTTGTCATTTGCGACCTATGGTTCCTTGGGGAAAGTCAACAAAAGAAAAAACAATAGCTCAAATATAAAATTTAAAAACAGTGTAAAATTAAAAGGTTTTTAGTCTGTTAAGGCCTTTTAGTTAAGTCTTACAACTTAAAAGAACTAGTCCTAAGTCCTCAGGTATAAAGACTTCGATTCAAATAAGTCTTTAGTTTTAGCCTCACGACTGCAGCTTAAAGGGTTTAAAAGACTAGTCTAGTCGTGAGTCGCCAAAAATGAGTCGAGTTTCGTTTAAAAGGACTTAAAAGACTGAGTCTCTTTCATCACTAGTGTGAACCCTATAACGGCGATGGGCTCACCCCCTGTCACGTTGGGTTAAATACGCTTGGTGAACCGTGGGTACTTGCTTTAGCAAGTGCCTCTGCCTACCCCTCTTTGGGATTAAAGGCGTGAAGTGTATAAGTTTTTTTTAAGTGTTTTTTTTTTTTTAAATAAAGGTTGATATTTTTCTGGAACTCTCATTGGCATTGTATCTCTATCTGTCTATTACTGTGTGTATCCGGTATTACGGCGCGTTTCAAAGCTTTAATTTTTATGCTATATGATTTTTGTATACAATTTTTCTCTAGGTTAAGTTAGTATAAGTGTATATGTTTCTATTATTGTAACATTAAGTGCGCTTTGGCCCTGAGCTGTCAGCCTTTTTGTAAATATTTAATAAATAAATACAAATAAAGGCTACTTTACATTGATTCGGTATATGAACGCAGCGTTGCGGTTCATGAATGATAACAATTAGTCGTAGAATCGATGACCGTTGGGGCAAACGAGTTCTCGAGTGTAGACCGCATCTCGGCAAACAGAGTGTAGGACGCCCTCAGGCAAGGTGGACTGATGATATGCGCAAGATGACTGGCAGAAGCTGGATGCGAGAAGCCGAAAACAGATCACAGTGGCGTGCATTTGGAAAGGCCTATATCCAGCAGTGGACAAGTATGAGCTGATTATCCAAGCAGCGCCTCTACCGAGTAGTTGCAAAACAGGAAAATGTTCACACAAAATACTTACGGACGTATTCATAAATATAAAAACATTGAATAACTAGTTGACATGTTAATTAATGTCAAGTTTGTCCGTATTTAGGGTACGATTGGCCAACATTTAAGACCTTCACTAGCAGTGCACTAGCACTGTTCTAACTTATGAATACCAAATTACTGATAATTGGGTACCTATATTGTTCAATTTAGTACAAAAAGAGCGTCTGTAGTCCAGTTGGTCGGACACTTGACTTGTAAGCTTGTAACCGGGAGGTCGCGGGTTCGAGTCCGGCTACTGGACGTGTACCAATGGGACTATTTTTCAGAGCCTATGTACGCAACGCTCGTACGGTGAAGGACAACATCGTGATGAAACCCGCACACCACAAGGTGTGTGAACCCTATAACGGCGATGGGCTCACCCCCTGTCACGTTGGGTTAAATACACTTGGTGAACCCAGGGCATTTGCTTATTAAGCAAGTGCCTCTGCCTACCCCGCTTTGGGATTAAAAGGCGTGAAGTGTGTGTGAAGTTTTTTTTGCTACAAAAATAGGCTCACCTCTGTTCAGTGCAGTGCGCCGCTGTCATGACGTACTGTTTGGAGATGAGCGAGCCGCCGCAACGGAACTCGTAGTTACCCACCTCCTCCGAGGACTCGTAACCAAGTGCCGCCTGCGAAGAAACAGTATAATACACACATCAAAAGTGTCTAGGGATCAAGAACATTTTAGCTCTAAAAAAAAATCTAATATATTTAAATCAAATCTAATCTTCTGGATTGGTCTCCTACCTAATTCCCCAGGAATGAAAGCGTCTGTGGTCCAGTTGGTCGGATACTTGACTTGTAACCGGGAGGTCCCGGGTTCGAGTCCGGCTACTGGACGTGTACCAATGGTACTCTTTTTCAGAGCCTATGTACGCAATGCAACGCTCGTACGGTGAAGGACAACATCGTGATGAAACCCGCACACCACAAGGTGTGTGAACCCTATACGGCGATGGGCTCACCCCCTGTCACGTTGGGTTAAATACGCTTGGTGAACCGTGGGTACTTGCTTTAGCAAGTGCCTCTGCCTACCCCTCTTTGGGATTAAAGGCGTGAAGTGTATTTATTTTTATTTAAATCAAATCTAATGTTCTGGATTGGTCTCCTACCTAATTCCGCATGTCTGTATCAATGACTAACCACATTTTTAATAAATTATGAATGAATTCAGTTTTTGTAAACTATATTCTTGATTGCAATCTTCTAAAATGTACTTGATCCCTAGACACTTTTGATGTGTGTATAATACACTATAGGCAAACCACGTAACTCACGGAACGCCCGCGGGGCCAGACGTAGGTGGGCGCGGAGGAACTCTCAGACCACTGCGGGGAGCAACAGTGACATTCCTGAGTAGCCAACAGCTTTGTATATAAGTCACTTGTAGCGAATCCGCCCCCACCCACTTCTAGCCCCGAGGGCGATCCGCCAGTTCAATGGTTTGCCACTGCGATGTTCCCCTCAGTCAACAAAACGACCACTAGACTTCTAATGTTCTACAATTTACATTAAAACACTTCTGGCAACTAGATGAAATGGGGAATGGGCGTGGCTAAACCGCCGAATGGCTTATTTGTAGTGAGCTGCCATTCACTCACGTCACGGGCACTCGTCATTGGGCGGTGACAACTAGGCGTTATGCTTGAACTAGGATATGTATAGCCAGAACAATTGTATGTATACAATACTCAATGACCGCAGTTTATTCCGTTTTCCCGTTAGAATTTCGGAATAAATTATAGCCTTGATGTGTTGTTCCGATGTTGAACAATTTCGTGAATATAAGACAACAGAAGTTATATTGCGATTATGTCGACAGATGTGTCCTCGAATGGATTAAGCTATATTATTGTAATGTTTCATTAAAATGCGTTAATTAGCTTTCGCGTGAAAGAGTAACCAACATTCATCCATCCAAATATCAACTTGCTGGAACTTTAGCGGTTATAATTAGTAGTACTTGCTAGATTCATATAAAATCAAGAAGTCGGCGTAGCTCAGCGTGGTCTTGGCTTCTTGTAACCAATTACCTTTATAAAAATAAAGTACCGGACTCTGGGCTGCATGTCAGCTCGTATCGATGTAAAACATAATTATTAAGATATCTAAGGCTAAACATTCCACATTACTAATGTTGGTAATGAGCTGGGTGGTTGCTTGCATGTTCTGAGTGGTTCAGTTACATAACCCACAGGGGATCTCTTTTATTTTATTTAATGTTAATATCATTTAGTGCCCTTGAGCTGTTCACCAGTCAGCCATGTATCCGGCCATCAAGCATTTGTTAAATTAGTATTAAGTCATATTTATGTTAAGTATACTTAGCAGTAAGCCTTGCGATTTGAAAAGATGCCAGTTTCTTCCCGGTTCTTCTGGCCAGTAAAAGAAATTAATTCGAACCGGGGACGATTACTTTTGTTTCATCAAGCTTTGTGTTATGCTACTGTATATCTGTATGTTATAGCACTTATTAAGATGAAAAATAAACGCTTTGACTTTGACTTTGGCTCCCTCGCGCCAGCGCGTTGGGATACGATGAAACAGTGAGTCTAGGTCTATACATTTACATACCATATGAGGGTATTCTCCCGCTGCAGCATCTTCGCCGCCGATAATATGCGGCACCAGAGGCAGAATTACCTCTTCTTTGATCCTCTCGCATTCTGCAAAAAAAACGGTCCATATTTCGATGCAAAATGTATATTTTTTCCTCATCGAAACTTGTATTGCGTTTCATAAAACTACTATTATAGTACTTATTTGCTAAGGAAGATAAACCAATTAAAATACCTAATAATTTTACGTGGTTAGATTATTTTCAGAGTGATGGAAAGTGTGTATCTGATGTTCACAGCAGATTGAAAGCAAGAAATATAGAGGACTACATAATAGTAGACGTCTCGCGATTTCATCCTTATAGTTTTAATGATTTCTAACACCTACTAACTAAAATAAAGTTTCTCTGGAGGATCAAATCAGAAATGAAGTGATCCGACAGAGTACCAAAGCTCATCGGTTTAGCAAGCTGAAGTGGCAGTGGGCCGGTCATATTAGCCGTAGATCGTTGGGGAAAACGAGTTCTCGAGTGGAGACCGCGTCTCGGCAAACGGAGTGTAGGACGCCCTCAGGTAAGGTGGACTGGTGATATACGCAAGATGGCTGGCAGAAGCTGGATGCGGGAAGCCGAAAACAGATCACAGTGGCGTGCAATTGGAGGGGCCTATGTCCAGCAGGGGACAAATATGGGCTGATGTTGACTAAAATAAATGAAAGTATCTGAAACAATGCATTTTAGACATAGACAAGATCTGTAAATACGGGTTGCGATTCCCGATTTTGAAAATATTAAATAATAAAATATTTTTTCTTGTTATTAGAATCGATGACATCGTTCCTAAGACACATCACACAGATCTTCGTATGTCTTATGAAGGTGAAGCGGTGAAGCCGACCCCGGTCACGTTGCCTGCTGCACGTGACTATGCGGTTGTAGCGGCCAGCACTCCGGCCGCTAAAACGCTAAAAAAGAAGCAGAGCTGCGAAGTTCGTCGCAGTACCGTGCTGAAACAGGCTCCTCAAAAGGAGTCCCGTGATGGAGATGGCTTCACGGAGGTGAAGAGGAGAAAACGGAAGCCCTCCTGCAGAAACCAGTGCGGAACTGCATCAAGCTCTAGTGAGCAGTGCTTCCGCGCAGAGGTGCCCACCACCCAGATCTACGTGTCTCGCGTCTACTACGCAGTGAAGGCCGCAGAGGTGGTGAGCTACATCCAGAAGAAAGCGGGCTGGCTGCTGAGAGTTGAGAAGCTGAACTCTCATCATAACGTGAGCTTTAGCTCTTTTGTGGTGAGAGTTCCGACGGCTCAAGTCTCGACGTTCCTCAGCCCTGACTTCTGGCCGAAGGGTATCAAGTTTCGGCGCTTTAGAGGGCGCCTGGCACGAGACCCCGCGGAGCACAACACGACGCGTGTGCCTTAGTTTTAAGTTTATTATAGTATATATATTTATAGGTATAAGGTATTTATTTATATGGGTCCTAGAATTAGTATTTAACATCTGTTACTATTCTAAGTTACCTGAAATAAATGAGTTTATTATTATTATTATAGTTTCAAACTTTCCCATGTAAATGAGCCATCCTGTATAGTGAGTTTATCTGTATAGTGAGTGCACTAAACTTCTTCTCACACGAGCCACTCGCCACCACCCCAAACACCGCCACGAGAAGCTAGAAGCGGCCGCAAAGGTAGCTGAAGCTCGCTACAGCCACTAGTGGCCGGTGGTCGCCACTTGCGTTCGTTGGCTGCTATTTTTTTTAACCCATGCCTGAAGAAGGTTTAATTGCGCTACTTTTGATAAAAAGACGTCGTCGTAGAAGACGAAACCGTAGTTATTGGATACATCCACTTTTAACGAATGTACACAAATGCAACGAACATTTCGATAATCTTCTAAACCACCCAAAAACGTTTTTCAAACATTTTCATTGGGAACTACATGCTCTATTATATGCTGGATTAAAGCACCACGACACCAACATGCGGAAAAGCATCGCTGCGGAAAGACAACGAGAAGCTAGACGCAGTTACAAAAGTAGCTGAAGCGCGCGACAGCCACTTGTGGCCCGTGGTTACTTGTGGTCGGTGTAACCAATGAATGCAGTGTCATAATGGACTCGGACGAGGAAAGTTTAATTTTTTAAAACGTCAACACAATCTGCCACAGGCAAAATTTTGAGCTGAAAACTACCAGAAATGACGTGGAATCACGTGAGTGGCGTATGGCCGACAGAGAACCAAAGTCATCGACATAGCTCCTCGTTTTAGTAAGCTGAAGTGGCAGTGGGCCGGCCATATTAGCCGTGGAACCGATGAACGTTGGGGAAAACGAGTTCTCGAGTGGAGACCGCGTCTCGGCAAACGGAGTGTAGGACGCCCTCAGGCAAGGTGGACTGATGATATACGCAAGATGGCTGGCAGAAGCTGGATGCGAGAAGCCGAAAACAGATCACAGTGGCGTGCAATTGGAGAGGCCTATGTCCAGCAGTGGACAGGTATGGGCTGATGATGATGATGATGATGAGGCAGTAATCCTCACGGATTGACACCTATGTATAGGTAACTTGTCTTAACGAAATATAGGTACCTACCTATCGCCCACAAAACACAGGGCCTTCGTTAGCCTATGTCGTGAGTACAACAAAAAAAGATCGACCAATAACTCTTTTATTGGGTTGGTAGCCAAAATACTAAGGTAAGCAGTGTCTTTTTGCCTATATGGAATGCACGCCACTGATATGCAGTAAGGGACAGAATATATTGTCTCAAACTCTCTAGTTAGTCTTAGTCTGTCACTCCTGCATGGTTTCCGTACCAAGTGTACTCCATCGTAGACCATATCGCTGCTTAACATCAGGCAGGATGGTGATCAAACGCTTGATCATAGTGGTTAAAAAAAAAACCTATAGATGTCTCGTTTTACTCTGAACGTCAGTTTAGTATTGCAAGTCTTGTTGTTTTTGGTCTGAGTTACGAACCTGCTTCAGCTTTCCTCTTTGACGTCCTCGGCTTGAAAGTGCTCGTAGGCCCGGTGATGGGTCGTTCCACAGGTGGCTCTGTACAATAAATGTCGTAAGACCAGGAACAAAATTATCTAAATCTAATATATAAAAATTCCATATACTTCATAATGTTTGTTACCGTACTCCTCCGAAACGGCTTCACTGATTTTTAGCAAATTTTATATGCGTATTCAGTAGGTCTGAGATTCGGCTACAATCTAATATGTTTTATGAATCTAACAGTTGTATTTCTTCCAATACACGGGACACAAAGGCGACTTATTATGGCAAAACAAATGTTTGTCGGGACAGCTAGTAATCTTTAATAAAAAGTTCTATCAACTTAGACCAGTATCCATAGTAGTCCATATTTAGCATTCATATGACCAGCTTTTGAAACCTTCACTAGCACTATAAGGTTGTGCTAATTTTGCGAATACCACAGTTTATTATTATAGTAACAGATGTGTAATTGTAACAGAAAGTTCTGAATATTCTTACTATATTATACTTTTATAAGTAGAGTGTGATTGTGAGTAGATTGCTCATTTTTGGTTTCAATGGGAAACCATAAAAAAAAATAATTTAAAAGTACAGTGTCTGTTCTCAAATAGTTGGCCAAGATAGTGTCAAAAACATTCCCTTCCATTTCTATCTTTTTTTAATGACATTTCCTGTGTCACTACACACTCAGTAATTTACCATACATATCCATTGGCTTTACATGCACAAGAAAACATGTTTGACATGGGTCTAGTGATGTGGTTAGTTGTTCGTGAAATATAAGTTGACCAGTGTACAGAGTATTGTGTGAAACATGTTTTCTTGTACATGTACGGCCAGTGGGAATGTATTTATTGTCTCTCTTGAACAAGCTTAATTTGACCACCATCCTGCCTGATGTTAAGCAGCAATGTGGTCTAAGATAGATCACACTTGGTACATTAGGTACCTATTTTTTTGTGACTTGAAGACCTCTAAACTGTACTGCACAGGAAACACAGACACTGGGAAGTCAATTCTTCAAATGTAATTTGTTGCTAGAGTTTTGTTTGAGGGGGACCAGGAACAAGTACTTACTAGGTTTATCTCCTTCGGACGGGCAGCATACTATTTCAAGTGCACCATCGAAACCGCATCTTGAATATGGATGTCTGACTCTTCTCTTCAAGAAACTGCAAGAAAGAAAAACAGTAATATAGACATAGATTTAATTTCATAATAATAAAAGACAGCTGCTCACAGTCTAGGAAAGGGTTAATTTATGCTAATTTTGTAAAACCCACTTAAGTCATACATCTTAAGATTAAGGCAGCTTTAAACTTAGAGTGTTTATAAACAAACTGACCGACTGAGAGCAAGTAGTCTTACAGGTGGTGTTTTATTCAGTGCTAACTATTACCTTTAGTAACTAAGTAGCCTTGCATCCACGCATATTCATTAATTTATTGCTATTTTTGCTATCAACATTAATGATAATTCTATATTATGTGGTACAAAGTTCAACAGGTCAGCTTATCTTTTATTTTATGTCATTACTTTTTAGGTACATCCATAGAGGATTAAAATGCACCTTTTTGCACAAGTTTTTTACTTATTTATCTTTGACATTTTATTTAGTGTCAAACTACACACTTTTTTGTTTACTTTGACATAAAATATCAATACTTACACTAATTGGTACCAAAGTAAAATTTTTTTTAATCATCTCAGAAATCAGACTTTCGAAAATTTCATAAAACTGTGTGTATTTAAGATAAAGAGAAAAATAGTATAGAAACATAAATACTGGAAGTATTACAAAATAATAACCATTGTACTTACTCAATCGCTGAAGGGCAATCAGTTACAAGTCTGCATACACCATTTCTAATGGCATTAGTAGGAGAGCAGCGATCTCCCACCACATCTGAAGATACCCAAGTATCATTACAATTTTGTATATTAAGTAAAATGATTTAGGTATGCAAATAAAAAATACCTATAAGACTTTTGAAGTATTATATATACCAATTTCCTGTAACTATAAGCCATGCAGAAAATACACAAATGAGATGAAGACAAAGGGTAAAAACAAGTAATGTAAGGTCAAGTAACTCTATACCTGTTTTGACTAAACATATTAATAATCCTTGGAAAATAAATATAAATGTCAGTAACATAACTGCTATCGAGCCACCCGGCTACTGAGATCTTTAAATTATAAAACTACTGTAACAAACGCCTAGTACAACACAATTTGTAGCACTTGTAATATCTACGGACAAAACCGGAAAACATGCGAGATGTGAATAAAAATAGCAGAACCGGATCTGTACGTCGCGGTAACCGTAATATTCAAAGTTTTATCAACTACGTATGTACTGGTAATAATCAAGTTGAGACAACCAACCACCAACCAACGGCGGCTTTATATGCGCGAGACTGAGAAGAAAAACTTTTAATTAAGGAAAACAAAACAAAAACAAACCGACCTGAGAACCGAACATCCCACGAACACTGACATTAATGACATAATTGTCAGGATGTCAGTCTGCAATTGACAAAATTGTCAAGTAGTTTATGCTTTTTTTTGGCGGAGGGGATCACGCTAATATACCTTTGTACCAAATTTTCCTCAACGAAGAGGATTATCTAATGGTTTGTCCCTACTTCTGCCACTGTCACATTTTATACACTGTTAATGAGATATTCTGTATCCATCCATCTGTCTACACTTAAGATACAGCACAAGAATTTATTAACGCGCAATTCTCCATTCAGTCCCAATCTTTTTCTTTAACTCATTCCACAAAACATTCACTCATTCGGTCCCAGCCCGTCCGTCACCTACTCACCTACTCGCAGTCGGTCAGGTCAGTTTTCCGGTGTATGCCGGCGGCTGGTGTTGTGTCATTTTAGGCTGACCTTCAAATAAATAGTGTCCTTCAAATAGGACTACAGTATTGTAAATACACTAAGTGGAGTGACATTACCTTGAATAACATTGTGGAAATGTGAACGTTTCAATGTAGTCAAATAAAAAATGTGCTGTACATATTTTGGATTGCAGTGTGGATATCAAGGTTGTTTGTATCAAAGATTGTTGTGACGATTCAGCCGCCGCTATGACATCTCCAAGTGGCTTAGACCCGAGACACGGCGTGTGCTCAGCGGGCGCATTGCCGGGTACTGTTGGTTTGAGTGCTACTGAATTCAGTATGGCAGTTGCTCTTCCTTCTATGTCGTACGATCTAAATGCATCTAGCTGCGGAGACTCTTCTTCTGAGTCGCACTCGCCTGACTTGCCTCACGCGAAGGCTAGTGATCGGGAATCCCGAATAATAGCTGAGAAACAGCGCAGAAGTCACTACAATAGACATATCGAAGAAATGAAAGTCCTAGTTGCAGATATCCTTCACTCTCAAAGGAAGGTGGATAAGACTAGTGTGCTTAGATTAGCCGCTAATAAGCTCCGCAACGAACATGTTTTCGGAAATTCATATAAATGTTGTCATGTTGAGACCTGGACACCAAGCTTTCTAAAGTTCTTTGATCTTTTTGGTGGATTTATGATTGCTATCACATGCAGAGGTAGAATATTCAGCATCTCCCCAAATGTTCAGGAAAAGCTTGGTCATTGCCACATCGATTTACTTGGGCAGGATGTTTATAATTACATTCATCCTGAAGATAAGGAGTTACTTCGGCAGCACATCTACCCACCAGAATTGCAAAATTCACAAATAGATAACAGGTTATTGGAGCAGAGTCATGAGTTTACTATCCGTTTCATGAGAGCTGGTGGCAGATCTGACCCTCCACGGTATGAGGTGTGCCGTTTGGATGGTACACTCAGGCGCTCAGACAGAGCAACATCTAATGGAGTACAAGATGAACAGATTATAAGGAGGCAACGGGTTAGAAATAACCGTACCTTTTCATCCAGTGGTAATGACTTTGTATTTATAGGTATGGTTCATATTGTGTCATCATCATTGCCCACACACAGATTATTGCCTCCAACAGCCTACTCTGAATATTGGACACGGCATCTCATTGATGGCCGTATAGTTCAATGTGACCAAAGCATATCTCTTGTCTCTGGTTATATGATTGAAGAAGTAACAGGCACATCAGCATTTTTCTATATGCACAAAGAAGATGTTAGGTGGGTTATTTGTGTGTTGAGACAAATGTTTGATCAAAGCCATGAATATGGCGAATCATACTACAGGTTAATGGCTCGTTCAGGTGATTTCATTTACATGAGGACAAGAGGATTTTTGGAAATTGACAAAAACTCTAAACAAGTACAAAGTTTTGTTTGTGTGAACAGTATAGTGAGTGAAGAATATGGGAGGGAGATGCTGAAGGAAATGAAACGCAAGTACTCAGTGATCATAGATGCTCAAGAGCAAGAGAAGGAGCAGTGTATTGATGAAACCCCTGTGGAGAATCCTAAACGTCTTGAACGTATTGTGATGCATCTTGTGGAGCCATCAGGGCTTGAAAACAAAGAGGAACTCAAGCTAGTACCTCCATCCAAGGAGAACATAATCTCAGCCATAATGAGCAGTGAGAAAATAGTTCAGGAGACTGGAATGAAATTTGAGAAACAAAGGAAGAGAAAAATTGACAGTGATGACTATGATAGCATGGAATGTGTGAAACGCCATAGTAGTGATATGGGAACTGATTTTGGTATGTAGATTTACAATTGGCACTGATTAATTTAAAATTTTGTGTTCCTAAAATTCTATTTTGTTCGAAATTTTTTAAATACATACTGTAGCTGTTTGGACCAAGATATTGAAGTAAAATTAAGATTTGTTATGGTTTTCCTGGAAAACTATGTGTGTAAATATAAATCTATGTGTTAAAAATATAATTATATTATACTTTCAAACAATTTGACATGTGACTGGCTAAATGTTATATTAATTGTAAGTAATCACTTTAATTCGCTGAAATTCTTATATTTTAATTTCGCAATTACTTAAGTGTAATGGTATCATATCCATCCACAATATTCTTGCACTTCACTTATAAATTATACATCGCGAAATATGAATTGTGCCAAATAAAAATATTTTTAGTGAAAAATGATAGTGACCAAAATATCTTATCATTTAAAGCAATTCTTGCCATGTGCAGTTACAAAAGTCCTGTACTGATATGATTGAGTATTTAAGTCAATTATATGTTTAAGTGAATATTATGAAGCAGATAACAATTAATATATCTGTGATTCTTGAATGATTTTGCTGTTTCATGGTCAAATCTTATGTTGCATAGGTACATCATTGTTTTTGATCTCACTTTGTACAAGTGTAGGTTTATATTATAGTAGTGATAGTATCTAGATTAAAAGGATCACATGTTCACACTGAACATTGATGTTATGGTGTCTAACTATAAAAAAAACCACAGCTCTGAAATATATCAATATTTACTTCAATATCAATCTAGAGACTGTACAAGGGTGGTGTATGAGTTGGCTATTGGCCTTAGCCTATATACAGTCTTAAAATGTGTTGTATAGTTAAATACTGTCTGTCCTTGTTTCTATTGATTGTTACAAGTTGTTAGAATAAGCAACAATTTATTGGAGAACATAAAATCTAATTGCTTCATTAGGAAGTAATTAGACATGCATGTTAAAAGTCCTGTTTTAAAAAGCCTTCCCTTGTCTGTAAAAGAACATGTAGTAAATAAGTGATTTATATTACTGTCTAAACAACAATTAAAACTTCAAACTATATGTATGTACAATAACAAAAAAAAACAAATATGACTTTATTGGACCCTGAAGTTGTAACGCGAGAATCCCGCGTTAATCATCATAGGGACTTGGCTCTAAAAGTTGAGACCCAAGTTCCGTTCATCTTTTTTTTAGTTAACGTCAATCATATTGATTGTCTGAGTGTCCATCATTATTCTGGCCGGCTCGGACAAGGCTCTTTCTTTTTTTTGCCGGGTCACTATGCGACCTGCTGCGTAATTTTACATCTTTTATTTTATTGTTTTAATGATGTGAAATCATCAAGAAATGTATTTATAATATTAGGTGAGTATTTCTGCGTCGGCTGTAGGTGAATTATAGTTATTTTTGGTGATTCTTGTCGTTCCTTGTCGAACACATTTTTCTTGACGCCTACTTCCTTTGTTTCAGAATGCAATTTGGTTTATAGACAATTTCCTATGTTAAGCTGCCATATACGAGGATGGTAATGTTGGACTAAAACCTCCTCCGTGGTAAGTTTCTCCACGTAAAACAGCGTGCTATGCCACCATAAAAATTTAAGTGATAACCTTTTGTTTGTAAAACCATCTATCAACTGTTATTCTTTTAACCTTTCAGTTTTTACATAAGGGTACACCTGTCTAATGATGCAAGGCCTCTTTTCCCTACTTTGCCGACAAGGATGACGGCGTAAGGAGCCAGCTTTGTATCCTGACTCTTGGTTGTATTCCCGCTCTGTAAGCGGTAAGTTTCACTTTCATCTCTTGGTTGATGTAACCTTTTCTTTTTATCTGTGGACCGTTAGTAATATAAGCCTGTATGCTTATAGGGTTCCACGCACGGGCTGATCCTTATGCGGGATATTCCACGCACGGGCTAATCCTTATACGGGACATACCACGCCCAGGATAATCCTTATACGGGATATTCCACGCGAGGGACATTCCACGCACGGGATACTTAAGTGAGGGGCATCCCAGGACTTATCTCCCCTGATCACTGGTTGCTGCTCCTCATCTGCAGGCTACTCCTACAGGTTCCCCACACTCCCCTCTTTACACACACACACTTACACTCTACAGTGGCGCCCAACGTGGGGCACGAGTAAATTTCCCTTTTCTCCCTTTGTTCCTGGTAGGATTACACTACACATTTACACACCATTTCTTTTTTTAACAGGTGTACCCTGAATTTTAAAATTATAATAATATGGCCATTCTTATTTTGTGTATCAAATGGTATTTCTATCAAATGGGCAGATAACCCGTTTGTTTTGTTTTTTTTGTATAAAAAACTTATTATATACATTATAAACATTACATATTCTGGTAATGTTTCCTTTTTTTTTCTTTGACTGTTATGGCTAATACCCATTTCATAATTATTTTGTAATTATATCCTGTGTTGTGTTCAGGGTTATATATAGGTACTACATACAATTTGAGGTTATGAAAATTTTTTTTTTGACCTCATGTTTTTTTTGTTTTGAGATTTATCTCTAAATGTGTACATGATGGGAATCTGAAACCACATGAACATAGTTTTATCTCACTCACACTGAGATTTACTTTTATATTACCTGCATATTTGTTCCTTGGCCAAATGTGCATATAACCTTGACACATTTTTTTTTTATTGTATGTTGCACCTAGTGTAATTTTTTTTTATTTTGTAATATTAATTACATTGTTGCTTACTTTACACATTTACACACTCACACAATTTCACCATGGATATTACACTGCTTGGCTGTCCACTCGACTTTTTAAACAAGGATGAACTGCTCTTTGAGCTTAAAATTAGACATTTCGAAAGTAATCCAAATAGCACCAGAGATGAACTAAGGAAACAGCTCAGACAACTTTTAAAAATGTCGAGGAGGGGTAGCATAGACCTCAAACCATACCAGTTTAGCGAGTCTGACATTGAGATAGATGTCGTCAAAAACAAGGTTGCTGAACTCGAGTTGTCAATTAAGAACCCGGAACAACAAAGTCTCCCTCGTCTTGTAGGGAAATGCAATTACTTTATCCGTAGGTTGTCTCGAGTTGAAAACCCATCTGAAACTAATAGAAACTTGGCTGGTCGACTGCTGTCCTGTCTGACCTTGATTGATGACTCGGTCCCAGAGGAATCTGATGCTGAACCTGCTGATGAACCGGATGTTCCCGTCCAAGTTGTTCCAGAAAAGGTAGTGTACAATGTCCAAACAAAGTCAGTTAATATTAGTTCCTTGAACCTTAAGTTCAGGGGTGAAACATGTGTGAGGGGCTTTCTTGTTCGACTTGAGGAACTTCTCTCTTCAAAGGAGATTCCCAAATCGAAGGTGTTTTCTTCTTTTTCTGAAGTACTTGACGGTCCAGCTCTCCACTGGTATCGTGCTAATAAATCTTTATACAATGATTATGACTCATTGACTGCAGCTTTGCGGGAAGATTTCGACATTCCCGATTACGATTTCAAACTCATGCAAGAAATCCGCGCTCGTACCCAAGCCAGGGATGAAACCATTGTGATTTTCCTCTCCATAATTCTGGGAATGTGTTCTCGCCTGTCCTCGCCATTGTCTGAGTTGGAAATATTAGATATTTGCCTGCGTAACATCCGACCTGAATATAGTTCCCAACTTGCTTTGCTTAACTTCACCAAAATACAAGACTTAAAGAACGCTTGTAAGCGTCTAGAATTGAGTAGGACAAAGTCACAGTCATTCCTGGAACCAAAGGTGTCTGCTAATTCGGTAAACTCTGACTTTATGTTAAAAATTACTTCCACCTCGGACAAGCGAAAATCGGATTGTCCAATTGTAAGTTCTCTGCAAACCCCCAACGAAAAATTCTGCTTTCGTTGTGGCAAGTCGGGTCATATTCCGCGGTTTTGCAAAGTCAATCGTGACATTGTTTGTTTTAAATGTGGGAATAAAGGTGTACGCACACCGGAATGTCCTAAATGTAAGGCTTCAAAAAACTAATTTCTTGCGCTTCCTATAAACCTAGGAATTTTAAATATAGGGGCGCACAATTTATACCTAATAACAAGGATAACCGACCGTGAAGGTATCCGTATTAAAACTTGAACTTTATGGTTTATTAGATTGTGGTGCTGGATGTTCTATATTAGGGAACGAAGCCCACAAACTGTTTACCTCGCTAGATTTTCCCTCTCATAAGTTGAGGAAACCTCTTGTTATTGTTGTAGCTAATGGCTCACACCACACCTGTACTGAATACATGGTATTACCGATTGAATTCAAAGGTTCTATGAACATAATGGAATTTATAGTTTGTCCTGAAATTCAACTACCTGTTCATTTTGGTGTCGACTTCTTTAAATTGTTTAACATAGCTCCGGAAATTTTTAATAGCTGTGATAATATATTCGTTTCGTCTGAGGTACCTATAAATAATATCTTACCGTCCGATGATGTCGGCATAAGAGACTATGATTCTTTGTCTTCTTCTGAGAAAAAATCTATCTTCTCTATAATGGAGAAATACAAAGATATCTCCACAGATGTGAAAGGGTTAGGTCGTACTAAATTAATAGAACATGTGATTGATACAGGTGATAGTCCACCTATCAAACAAAAATATTACCGACTTAGTCCAATAAAACAATCTGCCCTTGAGGATGAATTAGACAAAATGTTAGACTTAAATGTTGTTGAGTCCTCTTTCTCTCCATGGAACTCTCCGGTCGTCATGGTAGAAAAATCTGATGGTAAAATGAGACTTTGCCTTGATTCACGTAAATTAAACTCTGTTTCTAAACCGGATGCCTATCCTTTACCGTACATAAGTTACATTCTGGATAACTTGAGAGATGCGCGGTACCTTAGTTCGTTGGATTTAACTTCAGCCTACTGGCAAATAGGACTGGATAAAAACTCTAAGGAATGTACTGCTTTCACTGTTCCTCGTCGTGGGTTATTCCATTATAATGTAATGTGTTTTGGATTAGTAGGTGCATCAGCTACTATGCAAAGGTTAATGGATAATTTGTTTACCGCTGAATTTGACAATAAAGTATTCTGTTTCCAAGATGACATCATTATTAGTTCTTCCTCTTTTTCTGAACATGTCAATCTGTTAGAGTTAGTCCTCGAAAAGTTAAAATTTGCAAATTTAACTATTAACATGCACAAATCAAAATTTTGTAGAAGTGAATTGAAGAATCTGGGGTATGTCGTTGACAAATTTGGTCTACGTACCGATCCATCTAAAATAGAAGCTATCATGAACTTTCCTCCTCCTAAGGATGTGAAAGAAATCAAGCTTTTTCTCGGTATGTGCGGTTGGTATCGAAGATTTATTCAGAATTTCTCTAAAGTTGCTCGTCCTTTAACGAAACTTACCAGTAAAAATGTCCCGTGGGCCTGGACTGATGAAACGAATAATTCTTTTAATTTGTTAAAGTCTGCTTTAGTGTCAGCACCCATCTTAAGGTGTCCTGACTTTAATAAACCTTTTTCTATACAAACAGATGCATCTTCTTTTGCCATAGGTGCTGTCCTAACTCAAAACGTGGATGGAGTCGATCATCCCATTGCTTATTGTAGTCGAACGCTAAATAAACAGGAGGTTAATTACTCTGCTACTGAGAGAGAACTTCTCGCTGTCATTTATGCTTTAGAACAATATCGTGCCTATGTTGAAGGCAGAAAATGTACTATAATTACAGACCATTCTTCCTTACAATGGTTCTTTAATTTAAAAAACCCATCTGGTCGTTTGTGTCGTTGGGCTTGTAGATTGAGCCAATTTAATTTTGAGATTGTACATCGCAAAGGAAAAGATCATGTTGTTCCTGACTGTCTGTCAAGAGTACACATTGATTCTATCGATTTTCATAATATAAAGGACAAGTGGTATCTCAAACTCTTTGAGAACATTCTGTCCGAACCTCATCGTTTTCCAAATTTTAAAATAGAAAATTCAAAAATGTATCGTTTATCAAAGAATAAATATAACATTACATCCCAATTTGATTGGAAATTGGTTGTTCCTCAAGAGGATCGTACAGAAATTTTTAAAATTTGTCATGACGATCCTACTGCTGGACATTTTGGTGTTTCAAAGACTCACAAGAAAATAGCAAGTCTATATTATTGGCCATCCATGTTTAAGGATACCAAAGAGTACGTCTCGGCTTGTGAAACTTGCAAATGCTACAAGCCAGGCAATACAGCTCGTGCTGGTTTGATGGGAAGTCCTAAACAAGTCAGTTATCCTTGGGAAGCGATTTCTTGCGATTTAATGGGTCCTTTTCCCCAATCCTATAACAGGAACCAATTTATATTTGTGGTCGTCGATTATTTTAGTAAATATACATTAATTTTTCCTTTGCGTTCGTCCACTACAAAACATATTAAATGTTTAGAAAAAAGTGTTTTTCTTGTACATGGGGTACCAAAGTTTTTGTATTGTGATAATGGTCCCCAATTTATTTCTAAAGATTTTCAGAATCTTGTTCTAAAGTATAATATACCGCATTTATTCTATAATCCACGATATCACCCCCAAACTAATCATACCGAACGTGTAAACCGTGACATAGGTAGGGCTATTGCATCTTATGTGCGTTCTGACCACAGAAAATGGGACCAGAACATTAGTGAGATTCAATGCGCACTGAATACTACTATTCATAACGGAACTACATACTCCGCGTTTGTATTGGTTCATGGTAGGGAAATGATATTGGATGGCTCTGTTTATAAATCAGAAGAACCCATTGATCCTTCTGAAATAGAGTTCTGTTCTCCACATACTTTCAAAGACTCTTTGAAGTCTCTGAAAGATATTTTTGTTAATGTTCGTGCCAATCTACTAAAGGCTTATGAACATAACAAAAAATACTATAATTTGAGAAAGCGACCTGTTCGACTTGAAGTAGGTCAAATTATCTATAAGCGTTGTTTTCCTCTTTCCAATGCTTCTAAATATTATTCTGCTAAACTAGCGCCCAAATATGAGAAATGTATTATCTCACATAAACATTCTCCCCTTGTTTTCTCTCTTAAATCTTTGGATGGAAAGAACTTGGGAAAGTTCATCTCAAGGACCTTATTGAGCGGTAGCTCGTTTTTTTTTAGTTTCCTTTAATTTTCATAAAGTTAAAACGAATCATATAGTTTTAACTTTTCCGGTTTTCTTTGAAACCGAGGTGTCTTTGACCATATCGTCCTAGACCTTTGCACATTGTAATATTGGGTCAAGTTCACTCTGAAGGTATCCAGAGTTTTGCTTTGCTTCATATATGGAGTGGTTGTGGGCTGGTGTTTTTGTCTAATGACCGTACTGCAGGATTAACGTTAAGATAGGATAACATCTGTACTGTCGCTGGTTTTTCTTTATGGTTCGAATTTGCTGAAGGATGGAATAAATATAACTACTCGTTACT
>SJJU01071132.1:0-60406 GCA_012932125.1 Conopomorpha cramerella | reverse complement strand
ATCGCAAAGGAAAAGATCATGTTGTTCCTGACTGTCTGTCAAGAGTACACATTGATTCTATCGATTTTCATAATATAAAGGACAAGTGGTATCTCAATCTCTTTGAGAACATTCTGTCCGAACCTCATCGTTTTCCAAATTTTAAAATAGAAAATTCAAAAATGTATCGTTTATCAAAGAATAAATATAACATTACATCCCAATTTGATTGGAAATTGGTTGTTCCTCAAGAGGATCGTACAGAAATTTTTAAAATTTGTCATGACGATCCTACTGCTGGACATTTTGGTGTTTCAAAGACTCACAAGAAAATAGCAAGTCTATATTATTGGCCATCCATGTTTAAGGATACCAAAGAGTACGTCTCGGCTTTTGAAACTTGCAAATGCTACAAGCCAGGCAATACAGCTCGTGCTGGTTTGATGGGAAGTCCTAAACAAGTCAGTTATCCTTGGGAAGCGATTTCTTGCGATTTAATGGGTCCTTTTCCCCAATCCTATAACAGGAACCAATTTATATTTGTGGTCGTCGATTATTTTAGTAAATATACATTAATTTTTCCTTTGCGTTCGTCCACTACAAAACATATTATTAAATGTTTAGAAAAAAGTGTTTTTCTTGTACATGGGGTACCAAAGTTTTTGTATTGTGATAATGGTCCCCAATTTATTTCTAAAGATTTTCAGAATCTTGTTCTAAAGTATAATATACCGCATTTATTCTATAATCCACGATATCACCCCCAAACTAATCATACCGAACGTGTAAACCGTGACATAGGTAGGGCTATTGCATCTTATGTGCGTTCTGACCACAGAAAATGGGACCAGAACATTAGTGAGATTCAATGCGCACTGAATACTACTATTCATAACGGAACTACATACTCCGCGTTTGCATTGGTTCATGGTAGGGAAATGATATTGGATGGCTCTGTTTATAAATCAGAAGAACCCATTGATCCTTCTGAAATAGAGTTCTGTTCTCCACATACCTTCAAAGACTCTTTGAAGTCTCTGAAAGATATTTTTGTTAATGTTCGTGCCAATCTACTAAAGGCTTATGAACATAACAAAAAATACTATAATTTGAGAAAGCGACCTGTTCGACTTGAAGCAGGTCAAATTATCTATAAGCGTTGTTTTCCTCTTTCCAATGCTTCTAAATATTATTCTGCTAAACTAGCGCCCAAATATGAGAAATGTATTATCTCACATAAACATTCTCCCCTTGTTTTCTCTCTTAAATCTTTGGATGGAAAGAACTTGGGAAAGTTCCATCTCAAGGACCTTATTGAGCGGTAGCTCGTTTTTTTAAGTTTCCTTTAATTTTCATGAAGTTAAAACGAATCATATAGTTTTGGCTTTTCCGGTTTTCTTTGAAACCGAGGTGTCTTTGACCATATCGTCCTAGACCTTTACACTTTGTAATATTGGGTCAAGTTCACTCTGAAGGTATCCAGAGTTTTGCTTTGCTTCATATATCGAGTGGTTGTGGGCTGGGGTTTTTGTCTAATGACCGTACTGCAGGATTAACGTTAAGATAGGATAACATCTGTACTGTCGCTGGTTTTTCTTTATGGTTCGAATTTGCTGAAGGATGGAATAAATATAACTACTCGTTACTGTAAGAGAGTAGATAGTTTTAGGTATGCAGATGGTCTAATGACCGTACTGCAGGATTAACGTTAAGATAGGATAACATCTGTACTGTCGCCGGTTTTTCTTTATGGTTCGAATTTGCTGAAGGATGGAATAAATATAACTACTCGTTACTGTAAGAGAGTAGATAGTTTTAGGTATGCAGATGGTCTAATGACCGTACTGCAGGATTAACGTTAAGATAGGATAACATCTGTACTGTCGCTGGTTTTTCTTTATGGTTTGAATTTGCTGAAGGATGGAATAAATATAACTACTCGTTACTGTAAGAGAGTAGATAGTTTTAGGCATGCAGATGGTCTAATGACCGTACTGCAGGATTAACGTTAAGATAGGATAACATCTGTACTGTCGCTGGTTTTTCTTTATGGTTCGAATTTGCTGAAGGATGGAATAAATATAACTACTCGTTACTGTAAGAGAGTAGATAGTTTTAGGTATGCAGATGGTCTAATGACCGTACTGCAGGATTAACGTTAAGATAGGATAACATCTGTACTGTCGCTGGTTTTTCTTTATGGTTCGAATTTGCTGAAGGATTGAATAAATAAATAAAACTACTCGTTACTGTAAGAGAGTAGATAGCTTTAGGTTAAATATGTGGTCTATGATCACTGCCTTTTATGCTAATATGCCTTAGTGCATATTTTTTGTTGTTGTTGTGGAAGATTTCTATATCTCTCTACTATTTTGAGTCATGGCCTTAGGTGTTATGTGGTCTATGATCTCTGCCTTTTCCTTAATATGTCTTAGTGCATATTTTTTTTGTTGTTGTGGAAGATTTCGATATCTCTCTACTATTTTGAGTCATGACCTTAGGTGTTATGTGGTCTATGATCTCTGCCTTTTCCTTAATATGTCTTAGTGCATATTTTTTTGTATTGTTGTGGAAGATTTCTATATCTCTCTACTATTTTGAGTCATGACCTTACTTGTTATGTGGTCTATGATCTCTGTCTTTTCCTTAATATGTCTTAGTGCATATTTTTTTGTATTGTTGTGGAAGATTTCTATATCTCTACTATTTTGAGTCATGACCTTACTTGTTATGTGGTCTATGATCTCTGTCTTTTCCTTAATATGTCTTAGTGCATATTTTTTTGTATGGTTGTGGAAGATTTCTATATCTCTCTACTATTTTGAGTCATGACCTTACTTGTTATGTGGTCTATGATCTCTGTCTTTTCCTTAATATGTCTTAGTGCATTTTTGTGTTGTGGAGGATTTTTTTTTGTGTCTGTCTGCTGTTTTGAGTCGAGACTTTTCAATTTGGTGGTCTACGATCTCCTTTGTTATTTTGTATCCTATGTTTATATTTTCAGGTCCAGACTGGTCTCATGTCTGAGTACATTGATCATTTTGCTTGTTAGTACTTGTGGATGGTAGGACTGCTCCTCCACATCCTCATCTCTTAGAGGTTAGAACTCTATTTTTGTTTCAGGTCGTCATGAACCTGGAATCTTATTCTTGTTTACTTGTTCTTGGTTTGCTTAATTTTCTTTTGTAGTTCCAGGATAGCGGGTAAACGAATTATTTTATTTGAAAATTATCTAATTTTCAAATAAAATAATTCTATCCCAACTCAAATGGAACTGTAACGCGAAAATCCCGCGTTAATCATCATATGGACTTGGCTCTAAAAGTTGAGACCCAAGTTCCGTTCATCTTTTTATAGTTAGCGTCAATCATATTGATTGTCTGAGTGTCCATCATTATTCTGGCCGGCTCGGACAAGGCTTTTTCTTTTTTGTCGGGTCACTATGCGACCTGCTGCGTAATTTTACATCTTTTATTTTATTATGTTTTAATGATGTGAAATCATCAAGAAATGTATTTATAATATTAAGTGAGTATTTCTGCGTCGGCTGTAGGTGAATTATAGTTATTTTTGGTGATTCTTGTCGTTCCTTGTCGAACACATTTTTCCTGACGCCTACTTCCTTTGTTTCAGAATGCCATTTGGTTTATAGACAATTTCCTATGTTAAGCTGTATACGAGGATGGTAATGTTGGACTAAAACCTCCTCCGTGGTAAGTTTCTCCATGTAAAACAGCGTGCTATGCCACCATAAAAATTTAAGTGATAACCTTTTGTTTGTAAAACCATCTATCAACTGTTATTCTTTTAACCTTTCAGTTTTTATATAAGGGTACACCTGTCTAATGATGCAAGGCCTCTTTTCCCTACTTTACCGACAAGGATGACGGCGTAAGGAGCCAGCTTTGTATCCTGACTCTTGGTTGTATTCCCGCTCTGTAAGCGGGTTCCACGCACGGGCTAATCCTTATACGGGATATTCCACGCACGGGATAATTCTTATACGGGATATTCCACGTGAGGGACATTCCACGCATCCCAGGACTTATCTCCCCTGATCACTGGTTGCTGCTCCTGTTCTGCAGGCTACTCCTACAGGTTCCCCACACTCCCCTCTTTACACACACACACTTACACTCTACAATGTAGATGTAATAATGTAGAATAATTAGATATATATATTGGTGTTGTAACTCAACTTATATATAAATATATCATACCAGGAACAAATAAATGAGTTGATACCCTCATTTGTCTTTGAATTCTTTCTTGGGAAAGGGGAAGTTTGTTTGTCGGAAGCAGGGTGTGGGTTCCTTTCTTTTTATAAATTTATGCCCCTTGTTTGGGTATAGGCGCCCTTAACTATACCACACTCTGTTTCTGCTCTCGGCGAGGTCACCCAAACGCCCTGATCCGTGCTGAGCTAGCGCAGGATGTCACATAGTAAATGTAGGTACATAAATCTATATAAATTTAAAAATAAATTTATATATTCTATTCGCTTTAACGCTAAAGTGGGAGTACAGAATTGCAACGAATCGGCAGTAGGATCCCATGGATTTGGAACAAGGAATCATAGGGGGCAAATGCTAGTAAACTTCCTCGAACGAGAGGGGCTATTTTTGATGAACTCATGGTTTAAGAAAAAGCCCCAAAGGAAGTGGACCTGGCAAAGCCCCGATACTATGACTAAAAATGAGATCGATTTCATCATGACGAAAAAAAAGCACATATTCAGAGACGTCTCTGTGATCAACAGGTTCAATACCGGTAGCGATCACCGACTAGTCAGAGGCTCTATGAATATCAACCTTAAGGCTGAACGTGTCCGTCTGATGAAAGCCAGGCTCCAACCAACCATGCTCCAAACCATAAAGGGATCCGAAGCTTTCCAGCTAAGTTTGGAGAACCGGTTCGTTGCCGTGGAAACCACAGCAGACGTGAACAAGAACTTCGAAAATGTGACTCGGGTCCTCAGGGAAGAGGGTACGAGATTTTGTGAAATGCAGCGTAAGGGCAGTAAGTCAAAGCTTTCCGGGGAGACTTTACGGCTGATAAAGGAACGACGTGAAAATCCGCCCGTCACTTCGACCGCAAGGCGGGCTCTAAACCAAGAGATTAGTAAGCACGTGCGGCACGACCTTCGACGCTACAATACTCTTTCAATAGAAAGAGCGATTGAGCAGAATCGGGGGGCAAAAGTGTTCGTACAATCTCTTGGAAGAAGCCACCTTGCGAAATTGACCACAGCAAGTGGAGAAGTCGTCACTTCGAAGCCGTCAGTCCTTTCGGAGGTTGAAGACTTCTATGGCCGGTTGTACGCATCGCATGCATCTCGTCCTGATCCCGAAAATGGTGACTCTAGAGCCACATTGACACGCCACTTCACCGAAGACCTGCCAGAAGTCAGTGCTGGCCAAATTGGGATCGCTCTTAGACAGCTCAAAAACGGAAAAGCTCCAGGAGAGGATGGCGTTACAACCGAACTATTAAAGGCTGGAGGGAAACCGATATTGAGGGAGCTCCAAAAGCTTTTTAACGCTGTCCTCTTCGAAGGAAGAACTCCGGAGGCGTGAAGTAGAAGTGTGGTCGTCCTGTTCTTCAAAAAGGGAGACAAAATCCTGTTGAAGAACTATCGACCCATTTCTCTTCTAAGCCACGTCTACAAGCTGTTCTCAAGAGTGATCACAAACCGTCTTGCGCGAAGACTCGACGAATTTCAACCTCCGGAGCAGGCTGGATTTCCGAGCGGTTATGGCACCATAGACCACATCCACACAGTGCGGCAGATCATAGAAAAAACTGAAGAATATAATCTGCCCCTGTGTCTAGCATTCGTGGACTATGAGAAGGCCTTTGACTCGGATGAGATCTGGTCCGTTCTGGAGTCTCTGCAGCGTTGCCAAGTTGACTGGCGATACATCCAAGTGATAAGATGCCTCTACGAGGCTGCCACCATGTCCGTCCAATTACAAAATCAGCAGACACGTCCCATACCATTGCATCGAGGAGTGAGACAAGGGGATGTTATTTCCCCGAAATTGTTCACAAATGCAATGGAGGATATGTTCAAGACGCTGCATTGGAAAGGACGTGGCATCAACATCAATGGCGAGCACATCTCTCACTTGCGATTTGCAGACGACATCGTCATCATGGCAGAAACGCTGCAGGACCTTCAACTGATGCTGAATGACCTAGCTGATTCTTCTCTACGGATCGGCCTACGGATGAACTTGGATAAAACCAAGGTCATGTTCAATGAACATGTTCTACCGGAACCGATTTCAGTACACGGCACCGTTCTCGAAGTTGTTAAAAAATACGTATACCTTGGGCAGACATTGCAGTTGGGTAGAAACAACTTCGAGGACGAGGTAAACAGAAGAATTCAGCTGGGTTGGGCAGCATTTGGGAAGTTACGTCGAGTATTAACATCAGCGATCCCACAGTGCCTGAAGACAAAAGTCTTCAATCAGTGTGTCCTACCTGTAATGACATACGGAGCTGAGACGTGGACACTGACGGCACGGCTGGCCCACAAGCTCAAAGTCGCACAGCGTGCTATGGAAAGGGCTATGCTCGGCGTTTCTCTGAAGGATCGAATCAGAAATGAAGTGATCCGACAGAGAACCAAAGTCATCGACATAGCTCATCGTTTTAGCAAGCTGAAGTGGCAGTGGGCCGGCCATATTTGCCGTAGAACCGATGACCGTTGGGGGAAAACGAGTTCTCGAGTGGAGACCGCGTCTCGGCAAACGGAGTGTAGGACGCCCTCAGGCAAGGTGGACTGATGATATACGCAAGATGGCTGGCAGAAGCTGGATGCGAGAAGCCGAAAACAGATCACAGTGGCGTGCAATTGGAGAGGCCTATGTCCAGCAGTGGACAGGTATGGGCTGATGATGATGATGATGATATTCTATTCTGGGTTCAACTTATAAAAAAATGAATATTTATAGATAAAATAACGTTTAAAAATATTTCATTTTAAAATTAAATGTTATAATTTACCGCAGCTAAGAAATTGAAGAAATCTTGTTTCATTTAAAAAATATGTATCCAAAAATATGTCGGGTGACCATAAAACTTGGAGAAAAGGGTGACACCTTCGTACTTTACGATGAAATAAATTTCCAGTCCCATTATGATTCAAATTCGGACCTCTACTCTGTGGAGCGAACCCAACTTTTGACCAAACATCCGCTGACCGATTTTTGTCCGAGCAACGTATACAAAACTACTATTTATTGGCCTCTTTTTTAATGAAACCTTCAACAGGATAAAGTCCAAACGATATTGTTCAAGGAAATATCAGAAATATTGGCCCTCTCAAGATTTCAATTCACAAAATATTTTTATAAAAACAACTCGTGAACCATTTTATGATATTATGACTTTTTTACTAGTCACGTATATATGGCGGAGCAATGATTATAAATTATAATTAAACGGTTATATACATTTTCGTTCATAGGGGATTAGCCGCTTCATGTTATGAATGTGTTTACTTTTTATGGGTTTTCTTAAAGAAGTCGAACAGAAGATTCGAGTGCGACAGCTGTTGATTCCTTTGTAGAGTGTTGATATAAAGGCCCAAGTCACATAATTCTTTATCAAGGTATCTGTTACTTAGTTTATGTGCGTGGTAAACGTGATATACAAGGGAACATGGGGCGTCATATTTATCATACAGAATAGACAAATAGTGAAACGTTACTTTGACTATCAATAGATAGGTGAAGACCGATAATCTATATAATATAAAATGAATTGAAGTTCGTTAGTCTAAAAAAACTCGAGAACGGCTAGACCGATTTGGCTAATTTTGATTTTCCAAGTCTTAAATTAGACGTGGAAGTCCAGGAAAGGTTCTTATGAAAGAAAAAAAAATACACCTCTGGAGGTTATACTAATTAATAGTAAAGACAAGACAACGTCTGTCAGATCTACTAGTTGTCAATAGAATTATTGGTAATCACGTCACAGGCGTGCAAGTTTCCCAATGTGAGACCACAGTATAACTTTTGAAGATTATAAACTAGGAAAATCTTTGCAATTCTAAACTGTTTTAATTTTTTATTAGTACTTAATTAGTGTTTAATTTTAGTCGTACGTAACCTATGTACTTTAAATAAACAATTATTGTTATAGTAGGTACAAAACAAAGTCGTTTACCGTTTTCTGTCCCTATATATGCTTAGATCTTTAAATAACTTCGTAACGGATGCGGTTATCTTTAGTAGAGTGATTTTAGAGGAAGGTTTATATGCATAAAACATGTGTATAACAGTAGGGAAACACTGTTAATATATATAGAAAACTCAAAATCCTGACTAATTATTTTATCACTGACCCATCAACGGTCAGCCCAAACCCTTGACCCTAGAAAGG
This sequence comes from Conopomorpha cramerella, assembly GCA_012932125.1. Lineage (NCBI taxonomy): Eukaryota > Metazoa > Arthropoda > Insecta > Lepidoptera > Gracillariidae > Conopomorpha > Conopomorpha cramerella. The sequence goes on along the minus strand of SJJU01071132.1, from coordinate 52,033 downwards.
ATTTTTCAGAATTCACTGCCTAAGGGGGTAAAAGTTTATATGAGAAAAGGTTAATTTTGGATTTGTTGTTCCTAAAACTTGGTGGTAGTATTTTTTAATAGATATTAATACTGAAACTGTGCGAATGAAATCGCAGGGCGTCATATGATAATAAGATACAGATACAAAAAATCTATTATGAAAATAAAATACTACTGTTATATTTCGCCTCCCCGCGCATCCCCTTTCGAACTTCGGTTTTCAAAACTTTTCAACCCTTTCAGTGACAGTGACCGGCTGTAACCGCGTTGACAATAAAACGTTTATTGTGTCTGGTTTACTGCCGACGAAAGTGTTAAACTTCTATATTATTTAGCAGTTGACGACTAGCGATTTCATCCGTGTACGTATTTTTACTGTTATTTGGTACACATTGGGTATAATAGAAGCCCATGAATTTCACTTTGAGTAACGATACCTAATTAAAAAAAAACTAAGTATGTCACTCAGGGATAGTGTAGCTTCCCAACTGAATTAGTCTGTTACAAACAAATCTAATAATATTATGTACTTATCCGTCCTGGGTTTTTTCCACTCCAGTGGGAATTTCGGGAAAAAATACCTACATGATATAACTAAAAGTGATATGTTGAAAGAATTATTGAAATTCGTCCAGTACTTTTAGATTTTTTTATTGTAGACATAACACATAGTCTAGCAAAAGCAAACCCTTACTTGAAATTATAGCAAATTTTGCAGCATAAGATTGTGGAAGTCAAGTACAGACAGGATAAGTGTTTGGTATGAAAACCCGACCCGGAAGTGGCTTCAAGTTAAGTGCTGATGAATGTAATACGAAGTGGCTGCTACAAGACGCCCTCTTCTCTTTCTGTTTTATTTTATACACTTCTTATTAAAAATTGACTTTCTTTTAAAATAACGTGCAGGTATTTTTAAAACGAAGGCCTGCCAATTTATTTGAATAAATACAAACAGTAGCATTCTGTACATCGCTTCCTAATAAATCTTATTATACAAAAATTAATAGCTGTTCGTTAGTCTCGCTAAAACTCGAGAACGGCCGAAACGATTTGTGCTAATGTTGGTCTTGAATAATACGTGGCAGTCCAGGGAAGGTTTAAAAGTTGGATTTCTTCCAATACACGGGATACAAAAGCGACTTCCTATGGCAAAACAAATGTTTGCCGATACACCTAGTATTTTAATATAATCAGTGTTAACTCAACTTTTCCCGTCGTAAGAGGCAACCGGTGAAACTCTCCAGAGGGAGGCTGGGCAGCAGCGCTCTCAGTGAGTTAAAGCCAAGCGTGGCGATTATTGGCATTTCCCCCCTAAATTATCATAGAAATCATTGAGAGGGTATCCTAGTCCAGCAGTGGACGTCATGAGGCTGATGATGAGTTTGAGTGAAGTTAATATAGACAACAAAGCTTAAACTCTGTTCTGTAGTATTATATTCGGCGTCATCTAAGAAACAAAATCTGACACATTGAGATTGCCCATGATTTTTTTTACTACGTAAGTAACTGACATCCACATGTATTTATGGCGGTGACAATGCATTAGACATTCTATGGTCTTTGTTCTTTATGAAGAAATTAATTTCGATTATGCAGTTAAATGTATAAAAAGTATAAAATGCTTTGCAGCAGTAACAAAAACGTTTCGTCATGTATAAACCTTGTATTGATTTTTTAATTTTTTTTTTATTTAGCCTGGTTTGTTTCCCACTGCTGGGCAAAGGCCTCTCCCCAGGACTTCCACTCCTCTCTCCTTGTATTGATTAACTAGCTATTTTGCTGATTGCTGTGTATAGTATTGTATCACCACTGGAGGATTGTAGAATGAAGAATGGATGGAATTACTTCTTTTAGAGCTTATAATTTATGTTACCAGCCTTATTGAGTTAGGGTATGTGGGCGTTTTCTAAACTTGAATTCACTTTGGGTGTGATAACGATGGTTATTTATATTAATGAGGTTTCTGCGTATTTTTTATACTTTACGTACTTTCTTCACTTTATAACTTCACACCTTTATCAGGCCTCGATCTCAGATCTGACTGATTTATTCTAATGACACAGCCCTTAGGTACTTTTTAACTCACCTAATGAATAACAGAATAACGATACGGGGACTTGTTTAGTTCAATTGAATAATCAATCCTAATATTACATACGTGAAAGTTTGTATGTTTGGAAGCAATTCGGTAGTTGTTTTTTGTTCACGCAAACGGATTTCAATAAAACTGTGGAACAATATATATCCAATATATCCTATGTATCAGAACAACATAAGCATAATTAAGCAATTAAAAAAAAATCTAATGGATAAATTACGAGTAAATCGCCGGGGTATATCTATTTCTTATGAAATGACATAAGCAGGTTAGGGAACGGAAACTAAGGTGTTCTGAAATACACAGGTACTTAATGAACAAGTGTGCTCCATCGTAGACCACATCGCTGCTTAACATCAGGCAGGAAGGTGGTTAAACGCTTGTTCATTGTGTTAAAAAAAAATTACGCGGAAGAAATCGCGAATCGTCCACTAGAAGCAAATAAACATGATTTTGATATCCTCAAAAGACTGAAATATCAAACATTTATTACGTAACTTTTTCTAGCACGTGTATCACACAGTTGCGCCACCTCTATTGAGTTGATATACCGAAGGTCCATGTCGTTAGTATTTGAAAAGGTTGCCGAGTATTTACCTCCTTTAACATGACCTATCTCAAACGAGCTGTTGATAAATCATAGTGATTTGTTGCACACCACAAAAAGCTATCACGTCGGCCGTTTATACTTCGGTGCCTTCATAAATCCTCAAAGGAAGGGAAATTACGCGCCTTCGGCACTCATTTCGGTATGTGAAATAAACTCCGTTTTACGCATACGATTGCCTTTCGATTTCACCGAAGGCAGTATTACCCGGCGGAATTTTTGAGCCGGGAAATGTTTTAAGGTTTCGAATGTTTCACGGTGCCACGCGTTTTCGCCGGTTCGCTATAGCTATGTTTCGGTGGTTACCTATACGGGTCACGATTTAATTCAAATGTCAGCTTATTGCCAGTTGGAAATGCCTGGTAGTTATCGGGGCGAAGGTTTTCGATTGTTCCCGTGTACGACTGTCGGTGTGATAGCAGGGCGCTTGTAAACTGTTGTTTATAGAGTAAGTAGGCCGGTATTCTGATATCGGTGTTCGAGTGCCGCTTGCGTATTGTTTTTCTCTTTACACAAACAGGAATAGAGCGGGACTAACGTTTTTGGAGCCGAGCTCTGTACTTGAGTTGAGTATCAGAATGTGGGTTTTAGAATAAACTTGCACAATGTTCTGAGGATAAGGAATTGGATCTTTTCTTATGGAACTTTAATTAAAAATGTACTAAAGTGTCGGGGAATCAAGTACATTTTAGAAGATTGCAATCAAGAATATATTTTACATAAACTGAATTCATTCATAATTTATTCAAAATGTGGTGATAAGTCATTGATACAGGCATGGTAAATTTGGTAGGAGACCAATCCAGAAGATTAGATTTGATTTAAATATATTAGATTTTTTTAGAGCTAAAAATGTTCTTGTACCCTAGACACTTTTGATGTGTGTACATATAGGTCACATACGTAATATCATTAACACTTTTGCGGACACTAGATATAAGACTAGAGAAGTTTTATTGTTGCAAACGTCGACAGGCGAGGTTTATCAACGAAAGTGTTAAGGGTAAGGCAGAAGAAGCTATCATTGGTAACTTTGTTTAGCTTTAAGACTCATGAATGACGTCAAAGCTATCTCGGTTCTTCTAGCTCTTTTAAAAAATATTCCAATGTATAACGACCTTTTTAAGTCATTTCAATAACGCAGTGAAACACAATTCGCTATTCTTTTAAGATCGCACACCGCGATAAAATATCGATTTTATTAACCATTTAATTATTCGATACGCGTAAATGAACTTGGCACGATCTTAAGCTTTTGTACCTATGTACTGTTTGAAAGTTTATCGGCTCTTGTAACGTAATATCAAACAATAATACATATTTAATTAACTTTGTACCTTCGCTTGCCGTAAGCTCATATTGTACTAAACTAATAAAATTTAAATAACCTTACTGTTTGCGGTCATTCGACCGTGAGCAAACAAACATGCCCCGCGTTCTAAATGTACGGAGAAAATATACAACACTGCATATATTCTTTGTATATATATATTCTTTCACTGCATATATTGTTATACCGGATGGGGCCTACCGGCACACGAAGTGTAGGACGCCCTCAGGCAAGGTGCACTCATGATCTACTCAAGATGGCTGGCAGAAGCTGGATGCGAGAAGCCGAAATCAGATCACAGTGGCATGCAATTGGAGAGGCCTATGTCCAGCAGTGGACAAGTACGGGCTGATGATGATGATGATAATTGAGGTATTCAGATGTGTCAGTTCAGATTCAGAAGTAGGACTAAGTCGCTGTAATTACCGGTACAGTTCTTAGGCGGTTTGATCAGTGGAGCAATTACACATTACTTACATAACTCTCTGGTTATACGAAACTTTACAACAACAAAAAACGAGTACAGAAGCGCGCGCGCATCGTCGATGGATATATAAATATAAGGCGATTGACAACATTTCAAATTACATGTCGGCCTCATACAAACAAGACTTAGAGCTTAATTGTAATGACACCCGTTTTCCTTTGATTTTTGCATCAATTACCGGCTGCACATTGTCGCGAATACGGCTGGAGACACGTTCTTTGCCGAATTATCAGAAATCTTACTGTCCCACTCGTGTAATGAAGATGAGAAAGGGACAGAGGGACATTGTTACTTTTTCCCCGCCCTGGGAGAAAATTCGTTAACAAGAAGAGCGCATGCCAAGGAAATAATTTGGCCGCCAAATTGTGCAACAATGCGGCTAAGGGGATAATTATTCGTGAGGTAAAAATTTGACATGTTTAAAAAAACAGAGCAAGCAGGTAATGAGGGATAATTCGTTTAACTAATGAGACGTGCATTTGTTTTTGTTACTTGGATAATTCGTTTAAAGAGTAAACATGTGCAATAGGGGCTTTCTGATGTAATTATATAGGTATGAAATTACAAATCACAATATAGGTAGGTACATAAATTCCTAACTACATTCCTACTTTCCAAAGTATAACAAGTTGTTCGATAGCAAAATAAAATACTTTTTTTATTCCAGGATTACTATAGGAACATCGCCTACGCGGGTAAACCCCGCTAAACTCCACTAGTTATTTATAAAATCCAGTAATCCAGACTTATCCGGTTCGAACCGGTAAAACGCACGCTTCACATCCACGATTGCACCGAGCCCTACTAGGCTGTAAGAATTCGCGCACGCGAAATGAGCTCTTATGTTGTTGGTACTGTATATTGCGAATTGTCCATTACTGTGTACGAGTCGGTTGGCAGTGGACATCAAAAGGTGAGCCGCAATCACGTCACAGCGCATCACAGGCCGTCGTCGTCGCCCGCCGCCGCCACCGTCGTCTTCCACGATACAATCGTGACGAGAAGACCTGTCGCGAAAATTAACCAACATTTTGTGCAAAAAAAAGGGGCTTGATGCCTGCACACTGTACGCGCTGACCGACGAAGCCGTCGCATACGCATACTGCGTTTGCGCACTGATTGGGAATGTTTTATTTTTTTCGAGTAGGCACGTTGAATTGGTTTAACTTATAAGGGCATCTGGCCGTGTGGTAGTTAGTTGTTCCGTGTGTTTCGTAGTATTTAAGAGAAGAAGCGTCGAATTGCGATGAGATTTTCCGGTTTAATTATAATGTTGATGTACAAGACTTCGATTTTAATCCCCGAAACTCAGTAGTAAATTTGGTTACAAGTTTTACGCTCTGTTTTCAGTTTCAAGCAATGTATTTAGAATAACTAAGTTTTATATCAAAGTGTTAACAATATTTTTTCATATCTTCTATCATCATCAGCCACAGGACGTCCACTGCTGGACAAGGGCCTCCCCCATTGGTATCCATGATAATTTGGGGGGAAATGCCAATAATCTTCATGTTTAGCAGGCGGGTTGCGATTGCAGTCGTGTTGTGGTTTTTAAAGTTCTGTCGGTTGCCTCTTACGACCCCCACGACGTGAAATCTTGGGCTGTGGTGGTGACACATGTATTCTATTCGCCATCATCATACGGCTCAGCTATATCTTCTATCATCATCATCATCAGCCCATACCTGTCCATATCTTCTATATTGTTTAGTGATATGGACAGGTATGGTGAGTTTTTCCTAATATTGTTACATGTAGGTTGTTACCTACAGACTGAAGACGCACATACGATTTTTTTAAATAACCTTCTTTGATTATAATCCTCGCGTTTCGAACCGCCAAAAATACGGAAAAATATCGTAATATGTATTATAAATATTCAATGACATCAATCGAATGAGTTACAGATAAAAATAACTCCCTAAACTCATATTGTATATTATAGCGGTTTACAGTTCATTAACATTTCTATACCTTCGAATGATGTTTTACATACGCACCGAAAAAGAAAAGAAAATAAACATTAAACGCGATCACCATTGCCATATCTGGGATCGTAATCAGTCCTCGGATACGATTTATTGTAATATTCATCCTACGCGTTCGCTTTTATTGGCTGGAATTGATCCTAAACGGTGTCCAACGTTACACAGCGCGTTGTTTATAACACGCCAGCATTAAAACTCGTGTAAGAGCATCTTGATCTCGCGACCGAATATAAAGTAACAGATTTATGGTATCTCTACACAGACTTATATAATTGTACTAAATGTTAAGACACTTGGAATCAGTAAGGCTATACACTCGTGAGCGACAATTCCGGGTCATATTAAAACTTCTTTAAATTATACGATTCTGGAAATAGTAATATTGAATACAAGATAGCAATACTTTGTGACTTTTCGCTGTTTTGTCTTTATAAACAGAAAATTTGGGCTGGGGTGGTGACACATGTATTTTATTCGCAGTCACCACACGGCTTTTTATACTATGACTGTATTCATTAAAAGTTCAGAGTAGGTTTAAAAAGTGAGTAAATATGAATGTTAATCTTATCAGCTGTGTAAAGGTGACTATGGCAAAACAAATGCATGTCACATATATATTTTTTTGTTCGAAAAAAAACCCATCGCTTTAAGATGTCTAAGGTCATTGAGACTGCGTGCTTTCTTCGGCAATTGAAACCCACGGGATTTGAACTTATTAAGCCGTCACGACTGTAATAACCAATTACTATTTAAGTGAACTGACAAAGCAGAGCCGTGTAGGTGGTATCATTAATATGTCAATGATAATTAGTTATTAAGTAAATATTAACTTGTCGTCGATGTCTAGTTATCAAAACGAAATGCTCGATTCGTGTTCGATTTGACGCATAAAAAATAACAAATCATCAATAGATTTGTAAACAGTGACGCTGCTTTTCTGTGCTTCAATTTGAAAGCCAATATTGCAGCTTCTGATAGTATTCCGTGATATTAACTACATATCAGTGGCATGCACTGGCTTTTACGACAGGGTAGGCAGTAATCCCCAAGGATTGACACATATGGTAGAGGTATAGGTAACTTGTCTTTACGAAATATAGGTGCCTACCTACCTATATATTCACCCACAAAACACAGGACCTTCGTTAGCCTTTGTCGGGAGTACAACAAAAAAACATCTAGCAATAATTCTATTATTAGGTCGGGTAGCCAAAATACTAAGGTAGGCAGTGTCTTTTTGCCTATATGGTGTGCACGCCACTGCTAATTATCCATATGAAACGTTCAGAAGTTTTTTAAATGAAAAAACGTAGGCGAAACTTGAGAAACAGATTCAGTCCGTGACATTTTTTTTTTATTTTGAAGGGGATATCCGTTATGGATACCTAGCCGCCCAGGGGAGTGACTGGGTTATGTCGTACTCACACCAACTAAAACCCCTCCTGTGGCCTTCGGGCGTGCTTAACGGATGACTCCGGGATCTCCAAAGTCCGTGATACCTAACAACTTTCCTCAAGGAATCATGTTATACAAACCTCATACAAACTTGCCGATCAGCTGATTTCCACTTTATATAAAGAGATAATTATACGTTTTGGACATAGGTTTCCTTGGGGAAATATATCAAGTCAGTCGAATTTCTCCAGTTTCGCCAACGTTTTTAATTTGACCCAGTATATTAGACATAATAAGTGACATTATTTATAGGACTTACGTTCATCATAACTTTGAGGTAGACAGGTCTAACCCGGTCCTTTTCAAGCTCTAACATGAAGTTCATCATTATAAGATATTTTCGTGAAAATTACGTGATTGAGGAAATGTCAATAATTGCCCCTCTTGGCAGTCGAGTTATTGATCATGAATGCTGTAAATACTAAGTATTATATTAAATTATTATATCAAACGTATTTTTTATTGCAAAACATCATGTAGGTATTTCACCACAATCCTATCCGGTGTTGAGTTGTGAACGTGGTCTACCGCAGAGCACGCTTGCCTATTAACGGCATACTTCTGCCTAACACCCTTTAGTTTTGTCAGTGTGGAATACACGAAAGACTTCCCCCTTAGAACATAGGAGACACAAAATGCAAACGAGAAACTATTTGATGTTTACAAGGTCTTTGAAGAGGCAAATTCACGGCATATTTCTTTGAGGCGCCTCTTTGTTCGCAAGAGCCTTCTGCGGGTTGCTTCTAGATTCGAACGCACGATGTTTGCTCAATTTAATTCGTGTTTATTATTCCCTGTGAGTATTTACTCATGCCAACGGAACGGTATCAAGATAGGGACATAATGTAACGTATGCGAATACAAAGTATTTATTGTTTGGTTTCGCATTAATGAGAGGAAGCTTAGGGAAAACTTGCCGGCTTAAAGTGTTTGCTGAGGAAATTCGTAGAATACGAATCGTAGTTGTCGGTAAACATAGCACGGTTGCCGAAGACAATAATGTTGGATGTATTATCTGGGGACTTAGATTTGAGGAGGGTATCGAGGTAGAAAGTAGGGCGTGCCCTGTGGGTAGGAAATCTTGATTTGCTTAGGTTTATCTATAATTTGAAATCGATTTTCAACAGTGTGTGTCCTGGATTAGGCCCTCGAGGACTTATGTAACATGTATGTTTACATCGTACCTAATTTTGTATTAGTAATCGGTACTGACAAAGGATGTTGTCGTGAACTTTACAGGGAATTAAATACATGCTTATGAATTTATTATAAAAGTGCCAGTAAAGTAAACTAACTCAGAAATTGAAAGTTGTTTTTACTCTAAATTTGGTGGAATGGGTACCTTTTCCTCAAGGCATGGGTAAGGAATTCGTTTTGTAAGTATTTATGCAGGCGAATATGAATGTCATTAGACATTAGGGTTCATTTTTACATGTCACGATATAACAACTCTATCTTATTGATATTTTAGTGACACTGGAAGTGCCATCAAAACTGATGAACCAGTTAATTGACAGTACCTACGACATGCCTTATGGTAACAATATTATTTATTACTATATGACAAAAAATATTTCACAGTAAATCGTTACAGTTCTAGTCTCTACCTATACAATAGTCTCTAGCACCTCAAAAGCAACACCTATGACTTCAAGATAAAAATTAGTTTCAAGAAACGAAATGTATATGGTGAAACGCCTCCGCACATCATAAAATGTCCTTACAACAAAACTATCGACATCAATACCACAAAATACCTGTAATTCAACGATATCCACATTGTCACCGAGCACGGTGTACAGTCGGACAAAAATGTTGTCTATCAGTTTTCATCACATTTATTGTGTAACTAAAACATCATCAAGTTGCAGCTTTCATAACGTGACAAGATAAAAATGAATCTTCTCGTCTAAAGAACTACATATTGATGACTTCCAACCAAAAATACCTAAGCGACATTTTTGTCCAGAATAACTCATTCTGGACAAAAACCTGCCTATGCCTTTTGAGACGCGTTTTTTTTTCTGCGTCGATTGGTCTAGGTTTCATAGAAGTACTTTGATGTCGCTCACGTGGTATGTGTTTTTCGACCAAAACATTGCTTTTTTAACTTTAAACCACTCTCCTTAAAAGTAAAATGTCGCTTAGGCCTTTTTGGATGGAAGCCATCGATATGTATTTGATCCTTAACTATTTTCTTGGCCGACCGTACAACCCCAGTTGTCGTCCTGTTCCCGGGATGTGGGACTGTCATGACGACGTTTGTATGCAAATCCCGCTTACCTTTGTTGACCCGATTGTTGATAGGTAGAGACGGGACAAGGATATCTCTTGTTAAGCACGCCATGAACTTTGCCTCCAATTTGTGTTCTATTGTGTGTCGTCGATGTTATTGATATTTTATTGGTCTATATCGTTTTGAATGATATTAAAATATTATGTTTTATGAATTAGAACAGTACTTTTTTGGGAATTACTTTGCTCTTATTCATCTAATGGCACATCTATTTCTTTAGGAAAAACACTTGTGCCTTTTATAGGCAAACCGAGGTAGGCACAGACACTAGTCAAGCAAGACGACTTGTTCAGTTGTTCATTAGAAACCACAGTACAAATATATAATAATTACATAGATTTAGAGCTTTTTTGCTGTCTCCTCAGAACCTTAGTGTTTAGTAAACACTTTTTTATTGTCACTATCTAGGTAGATATAATTAAGTACTTGTTTCTTAACTGATTATAGTTTGCTGTAGCTGTTTCATATTTGTCAGATGTTAGTAAACTCTGATATTAGGCTGTGCATCTAATACCGACAAAATTACTTTACCAGTAATTAAAAAAAATGACAAAATTATGGATTCTTGCCATCCAGTCCTCGTCACACGTCTCCATAGTTTTAGGTTTGGAACACATACGATAAGTACAACAATGGCTGACTAGAATTCGGATTTCTGAATAAAAAAAACAACTAACTCTACCGTCGAACATAATACTTCATCAGGGCCAAAATAATTCAAATATATCGGAAACTGCGTCCACCCAGTACAAGTGATCTCATTGTTCAAAACCGCATTATGGATTCGAAATGCTTTGATTTTTGGATTGAACCGCCTTTACCAAAAACGGTACATCCCAAGCCGTGTTGCCACGATCCATTGAGATCGGAGTTAAAGCAACGTTTGTCAGTGTATGTGTAGCAGTGGCTTTACCATTTTTACCATACAATGAATTGTGGGCGTAATACCATTCAAACATTCATTCGATATTTGCACAGAAAGACCTTTTTCGAGACGTCTCGCCGTTGAGTGTGTCGAGTCATCGATGACTGTGTTCGTTTTCTACATCGATTTAAGTGAGATTTTATCACTAATCAGAGGATATATTGTCGAGGATCGATGACACTGTGATATGTAAGTCGGTGTTTAGTGTCTTCAATAAAATTAACTCTGAATGATGTACCTTCTTACTTGCTGAAGAACAAATAATTTTAAAAAAGTATCTTTGAAAAAACCGACCACGATAAAGTTAGTGTTATAGAGAACTAGTGGATTCCCCACGATTTTTTTCTCTCTTTGTACGTCATCTCAAAAACAGATTTTTTCTGCCTAACACTACACTGTCCAAAATATCTATGCAGATACTAAATTACAATTCATAAGTCCTAACCATTTCAATTATGAACAAAAAAATCCGGATCTACCGTGATCACGAGATCTAAGGCCCACGGAAATCTTGATTTATATTTTGATTATACTTTCGCCTGAATAAGGTGCAAGGCGTCGTAATGGCAGCATTTAGCGACAGTCAAATGGTGCCAATGGGACAGCTGGTAGTCGCCAGCGCAGGTTGTTAGCACTGCTTGTTGAATTTCAAAGACCGTTCGGATTAGGACTCTGCGACCATTCTGCTCGCCTGGTTATTTATTGGGATTGTCACTCGGATAATGGTGTTAGTGCGTCGTGGGTGTGCAATCGTAATATGTTGACGGATTTCTATTTGGCTTTACGTATGTATTGTGTTGTTCAACATGAATAGTTAGAACTTATTTCACAATTTAGGAGTCATTTGAAAACGGGTATATGGAGAGGATGGATGACAGACGAGTAGCGAAAGAGGTTTATATGGGTGATGTACGGAAAGTGGCGTGAAAAATACTCGAATCCGGCGATCATGTATGTGAAAGGGGTATGTCGGGACTGTGACAAATGGATATCTGTAAACTCTGCTTACCCCTCTGACAGGCGTAAAGTATGGGTATGTATGTTGAAAACGGATTGACACATGAGCGCATAACTTACACAAAAAAAGAAACGACTTCATCCAGTAAAATTTGACATGTATGTGGTTTTCTCATGGGTGCCATTGTCGGAACTGAACCAAATTTATATGGGACCAAACGGGAAGCACCAGCTTTCAAATAAAAAAAAACATCCAAATAGGTTCCTCCAGGCAAACGTTTTGGGGTAACAAACATAAAAAAATACATACGAATTGAGAAGCTCCTCCTTTTTTTCGGTTAAAAATAACATCATCATCATCATCATCAGCCCATACTTGTCCATTGCTGGACATAGACCTCTCCAATTGCACGCCACTGTGATCTGTTTTCGGCTTCTCGCATCCAGGTTCTGCCAGCCATCTTGCGTATATCATCAGTCCACCTTGCCTGTGGGCGTCCTACACTCCGTTTGCCGAGACGCGGTCTCCACTCGAGAACTCGTTTTCCCCAACGGTCATCAGTTCTACGGCTAATATGGCCGGCCCACTGCCACTTCAGCTTGCTAAAACGATGAGCTATGTTCTCTGTCGGATCACTTCATTTCTGATTAGATCCTTCAGAGAAACGTTGAGAGATGACTGATGAGAAACACTAGAATTGTTGAGAGATGTGGCTGACCACCACACCTCTCTCATACGATTTGTCCATTCCAGCCACAAAAGTGTGAAGCTATAAGTAACTATCCTAGTATCATGTTTCCAAACGTTCTGTCCACCAAATTAGGAAATATGGAAGTGAACATAAATAGGTGTAGGTATATAGCAAAATGACCTTTAAAAACTAATAGGAAGATTTACGCGTCTCCACATGATGCAATTCTCGCAGTCTGGTTATTTTGCTTTGCTGTCAAGCTTACTGCTAAATTGAATTATGACTTGACGCGGACATGCCAAACATGTTATTTATCGCTTTGCCATAAATTTTAATGACTTTAAAGTATCTACTAAGTAAAATGTACAACTAAATTATTGACGTCGATGCAGTTGGACGAGCGATCAACTCTGTTTCTGTCTTTCGGAGAAATTGTCGCGGATTCGAGTTTTTTTTGTGGGCGTACAGTGCAGCATATTTTATGATCTTGTCTGTTTAATACTTCCGTGGATGGATCCCGCCCTTCTATTGTCTAATTTTTAATGTCTACAAAAGTGTTAAAATATATTATTGAGGTATCTTTTCTGATTCTCAATTTCACCGCAGCGACTGAAATGTTTATCGAATAAACTCTCTTTTTATAAAGTAGCTCCACAAAGATTTTCTTCTATTTAAAGAAACTGTTATTGGGTTGGGTAAGAAACTTTTTTTTACCAAACTAAAATTACTGTGCTTGTGAAACTTCTGGAAAAATCTTCTGATTTAAATACAAAAAGTTTTGCACAAATATCATAATCACGTAAAATATCAGAACTAAGTCATCGACGCTATTCTAGATATATAATATCTTAATGGATAACCAGGCGTAACACAAACGGCGTAGACTTTCACGACACGATGAGTCAACTAATTCACCTTCCTACCCATACCGAATAAGAGCCAATTACAATATCTCACGTCTTGTTTCACGAATTTGCCTACCTATGTTACCGCTACTAATATGGAGTCGAAACTAAGTGACATTCGTAAACTTGTTGTCCCGGCGAAGTAGTCTTTTAAACTCGAATAAAATCCATGTATACCGCCCGTGGGCGTATAACAGAAACATAAAAATTGGATTAAGTGACTCACTTTGCCTTTAATTCGTATTTATTCTGACAGCTACTTTGAATTCCCGCTGTAAATATTGTGTGCATTAACAAGGCTATAGGATTTGTACTGAATGGCATTATGATATTTTGTTCCCTAATTAAGTACCTATCAAGTGGAGAGTAATAAACTCGAGATTGAAGATGACAGTAATTAGATTTTATAGGCTGGACAGGTAGTATACTTAAAAGCTATCGAGGGATCTGCTTACTCTCTTTAAGAAGAATAATATATTAGAATCACATTTCAGTTGTGCTTACGAGTCGTATTTTCGAAACGGCTGGGTAATAGTACACACATCAAAAGTGTCTAGGGATCAAGAACATTTTTAGGTCCTAAAAAAATATAGGTAATGTATTTAAATCAAATCTAATCTTCTGGTTTGGTCTCCTGCCTAATTCCCCATGCCTGTATCAATCACCATATTTTGAATAAATTCAGTTTTTGTAAAATATATTCAATCTTCTATAATGTACTTGATCCCTAGACACTTTTGATGTGTGTAATTTCCTTAGAGTGTGACAGTTTTTAATGAAAGTAATAGATAACCCACCCATTTTAAAACGCGTCGGAAGTGTTTTGCTTCGACAGTCCTTGAACACCAAACAATAGGCTTTGATGATCCGAATACAAATGTATATCCTCAGACTAGTCTGAAGGCTTTGCTAAAGCAATGAAATGCTTCAATGAATAAAATGCTTCAACGTCGACAATCCGAGATTTATTGATTTGACTTTCGTAACATATCCATTACAATTGGAGTTGTTACCCGTGGGATACGTAATAAACATAACATACACATCTCACATAGTACGAAAATGTTAGACAATCGTAATACAAAAAGTAGTATAACGGGACATTAATTTCAAACACGGTCACCTGACTCTAACTTAAACAGATTAACACCCAGAAGCACACAGCATACGCCTCAGGGTAACATTTTAGGTTACTTTTATAAAGCGTTATTGATATCAGAAGCGACAATCGTTCTCTATCTAGAACATTTCAGTAGTTCGTACGAAACATTACTATCTAAAAAGAGAAATTTGAAGGAACAAACGTTACAAATTGCACGACTAGTACTCCCGAGGGTACGAAACCGGGCCATATGTGTAGATAAGCTTTTCTTGATTAACTCCCAGTTTCCCGATAATGACATCACGATGGCTGCTTGTTTCCATAACGAACCAACCACACGAGAACAAAAAAAAAACAAAGATAGGTAAGCGTCCAGTCAGGGGCGAGTTGTACTAACAAAATTAACATATGCACTGTTTCGTCTTAACTGGGTGCCCACTTTTGAATTTCCTATTAGTGTTTACAAAGGCAAAGTCAATAATGCTGTTGGTGGCGGAGAATTTTCTTAATCGCCAATAGCCGAAATGACTTCTATTCTCTTTATCGCAAAGCCTACATTCCTTCGCAGTGGTAATCGATTATGAAATAAAGCCATGTATGCTAGCATTTCTATTGTGGTAGGTTGTTTACAGTACGCAGAGATTATTGATTTAGGCGTGAGAAGTGGTGGTCTGACGATACGAAATGCGTGCTCGATTAAACATCTAGCACATCTTTGCTAAGCACTCTTCGGGTTGTGTTAAAGTTGCTACTGGGCTATTGGCTACCGATTTACGGTTACCTGCTTTACGATAATCAATGAACTGGTATGTTACAATATTTGTTACAAAATTAATGAGTCATTTATGTTACTCCATCAAGTTAGGTAGACGTAAAGGAAGTTTTTAATAAGACTATTGCTAAGGAATAACGCACATATTCCTTTATGAAACTAACTTAAAAAAAATCCCTGGTCATATATAAAATGTCAATCAATTCTGAAAGTACCTACTTAGTAATATTGAATGCAAGATGAACATTATGAGAACTTTATGACTTTCTATTTAGCTATTTTACTGACTTCGAAAACAATTTCTTTTACTCAATTAGCTCTCCTTCATTACGTTGACATTATGTTGAATTTTGCTGTGCCCTATAGGGTCCATCAGTGATATAATGCATTTAATTTGTATTTTTTTATATATTACAATTAGTAATAAATGTGAAGGAATATTTTTTTAACTTATTTTGAATAGTTGAAGGATCAAGGATTTAGTGCTTTTATGCAGTACGTGTAATTGGTTTCTATATTATTGTAGATATAGTTACGTGGAATTCTGCATTTGTTATATTATAATATTAATGTTACCAGTAATAAACTTAACTTATTTTATTTACCCACTACCGCCTCATTAAGAATTGGTTGTGGTGAAGTGATTCTTCAGAGACGTGATTATAAGGTGCAGTAACTTGTAGGCGGTATGTATGTTAGACACAGTTTATCTCTTTCACATCTACTTAATTAGAATATGACAAAATGTTGCTTGGGGACACATCATTGCCTGAGCCGAGAATACGGGTCATACATCATAGAGATATTGCAGAAATTTTGTCAAGTGTAACCACCACCACCTACTCTTCTCAGTTTCAAGTAGGTTGATATTCTCACCAAACTGGTTTTTACAAATATGAATACATAGTCAATACTATGCCAATTTCAATAGTTACGTAACCTGTAATCTGTAATAATATGAAAATGAATTGCTGTTTGTTACTCTCGCTAAAACTCGAGAACGGCTGGACCGATTTGGCTATTGTTGGTTTTGAATTGATGAAATTTTGGCTATCAACAGTATTTCTTCTAATGCACGGGGTACAAAGGCGACTTTCTATGACAAAGCAAATGTTTGCCACTATAGTTATTAGTACGCATACGTCTCTAAACAAAATGTCATCTTCCAAGGCAGAAAAATGACTATTGACAAGTCCAGCAACGTTTCTAAGACCACTGCTCAGCGTCCTTTTGCACGCAGTATATAAAGTGAAGGAGTTCAAGAATGAGATGGTGTTATTATCATGTTTCATTTACGTAATTACTGATTTCTCCTCAACAACCATCTGGTATAGAACTCGTTTAGTAATTTAGATGCAATAAGTGTTGTAAAGAAACATCAGACTCGTTGCATATTCAGCTTCCGTTGTTCTCTCGCGGGTATTTCGAACGGAAACAAGATAATTAGCCGCTCATGATGTTTTAATTAGTCCGGGGGTCCGTTGACGTCATACGTTGGAGTTAAAAAAACAAGAGAAACAAGGTATTGTGGAAAATTCAGCCGAAAAGTTATTCTTGAGGCATACTGGGGGCGTACTTGCTTCGAAAACTGCTCTTCGCATATTTCTATGTAAAACGGTGCATTGAAAAATGGAGCGAACGATTATTTTATTAAATACTAGATCAATATACTTACATACATTTACGTCGAAAATCAGAGTAGACAGAACTTGTAGCGACGTAATGCCACCTAGACATTTTAAGCCGCTGAGGTTTAGATGTACAAAAAAAATTAGTTCTCAGTATTAGCGAGAAACCATTAAGTACGTTATGAAATCACGAGGGCAAATTCACGACAAAGTACTTTATATTTCTAGGTCGTTCGTAATAAATTGATAATGAGACGCGTTTTAAGAGAAATAGGAACTTGCACTATTCGCACTCATCGTTTATAGTGAGACGGTTTGATGACATGTACAGTCTTTATGTTAATTATTAAAATTTGCTATTGAAATGTTTAATGGTACTTATATCCATCCACGTGTATGCTAGAAGTAAGCCGATGGTAATCATGGGCATAATTTCCATTCGTCTCAGTAGTAATTGTTGCCCTTTAAGAATATGTAATAGAAAAAATCCCTGCTCCGATACGATGCAATGGGTTCAGCTTCAGCACCTGAAACTTATTTGGGGAGAAATGCCAATTATTGACACGTTCGGCAAGCATGTTGGCGATCGCAGTGGCGTTGTGGTTTTACTCACAGAGAGCGCCGCTGCCCGTCCTCAAGAGAGTTCCCTTGGTCGCCTCGCACAGACCCCCACGATGGGAAAAGTTGGGTTGGGGTGGTGACACATGTATTCTTTTCACAGTCACCACATGGCTTAACGGCACACGGCGAACTAGACTTCCTCCTGCATTGTGTACGATAATAAAAGCACCGACCACTAGACTTTTGCTACGCTATTAAGTAATCTTAATCCGTGTATGTGTCGGCACGTAGAGTGCCGTCGGCTAATCGCTGCTACTGCATTAGCCACATCAAAGTACACGTTTCGTACGTTGACAATGAGCTCCGGTTCAATACATCGTTCTGTAATATTGGAAGATCAAGTAATATTGGTCGTGTGTAGGTTATTTTACAATCTTCCGTGTAGTGAGGAAACATCTAATCGTGGTGTTCAAACAGACTCAGGTGGAACTTTTCAATACGCTTCGTGAGCGTGACGGTACTAATGGTAAGCGTTATACGTTAGAGCGCCGTTTTAGTACAGGATAACTTTGAACTATGTTTAGATTTGATGATATTTGCGTATAGAGTAGGTTACTGCCAGTAATAGACTATTAGCTTTTAGAATGTAAGCAAAGTAGTTCTATCTCACTTGTTTCACGTGACACCAGAGAAGGATAGAAAAAAGTAACATACTGTCAAGCATATTCTATTAGCTAATGGACTGTACTGGATGTTATATTACGATTACCTTGGTTTAAAACTGTAACACACTGATAAATGACAGCACCGCAGTGTTTTGTCCTTTTCCATCATTTGACATACCATAACGTACATAAAATACAGCCTGTTACACGAGTAAGTAATACCTACATGTGTTGTTAGTACTGTACTATTCACCAGAATTTTAATGCAGACGAAATAAAAGAGATATGATAGAACGGGAACGGGACAATTTTAGATTTGTTAACTGGCTATACATCTGGAAAACAAGCGCATAGTATTTTACTGCCTTACTTCTTTCTATTTGATATTCTCTCTCTTACTACTTTGAGTAGTGCGATTGTAGTGCTGTCCACAACAGCAACTCACAGAGAGCGCTGCTGCCCGGCTTCTGGAAAGTTACCTCGGTCGCCTCTTACGACCCCACGACGGGAAAAGTTTGGCTGGAGTGGTGACACATGTATTCTATTCGCCGTCACAACATGGCTAAATATCTATATCATATAATATATCTCATAACATATAGACACATGTGTAAAAGCATCCACCGCTAAGCTTGCTCTAATAAATACACAAAGTATAAAGCCATCCAATAAAAAGGGATCTAGCTACTGCACTACGTGTCACGCACTCTAATTTGTTCCACAACTGTGCGGCAAGGCGGCGACGGCGGCGGTGCGATGGCGGCACAAGACAAAAACATTTCTTTTACTTAGTTGATACAGTCGGCTAAGAAGTCTACTCTCGTAGTTGCATCGCTCTACCTTACCTCGAAAGACAGAACTTATAGCGAGGTAATGCCTCCTAGTAATTTTAAGCCGCTGAGGTTTAGATGGACAAAAAAATAAGTTCTCAGTTTTAGCGAGAAACCATTGCACCACGAAAAAGTAGTTTATATTTCTAGGTGTTTTTAAAGTCGTTCGTAATGACTTGGATACTGAGACGTGCTTTTAGAGAAATAGAATCTTGCACTGTTCCCATTCTGGCATCATAGCGGCAAACGATATGCATTTCTGATTTCGTTACTTTCATTTCACTGTCGTCCGTAGTAAAACAGCGATTTACAGCGTGGGCTACGTACGATGTCAGAGCGATGTAACCACGAGAGTTTAGCATACTTAGCCCCTAGCTACCACCCTAAGGTTGAAACCCTAAGAAATGTCATTTGACTTTAGGATATATCGCACATCCTCTAAAAAACTGTCATAACACAAAAAAATCCAGTTTTTTTCTTTTTAAAACGCCATATTCGTAATTCAAAAATTCGCGGCTAGAGGGCACGACTTTGAACAGGGAAATAAATAACTTAAAATTGTGTTTTCTCAAAATCGCTTTTTTATGTTATGACAGTTTTTTAGTGCGATATATTATAGGACACAACACTGTCTATAGGACATCAGTACTGCTTTTGTGATGATCATTTCTTGACGTTGTCTCGTTCAATCATGGCGCCGAACCGCCGTAAGTGAACTGCGAGCCGCAGGAGTGAGATGTAGCGTGGCCAGGAGTGTTGCTGAAGGCAGGAAGGCATGGTGTGATCTTGTAAACTTCCTCTGCACAACTAGGTGCCTTAGGCTCTGGGTGCCTTAGGATCGCAAGACATTTGTTGTGAGTATCTGTTGGGTGTTTCGTCCATCAGTAAAAATGTCCAGGAATATTTGCTATATTAATTACTACTAATTAAGTAACCCAATAATATTTTAGTAATACACGGAATAAAAACTGACCATACAATATTAGTCCTGCCGCATTCTGAATCAAGTAGGCACTCCTCAGATTAGTTTTATGCTTTGTTAGACTCTAATTGCAAGTGTCAAGAATAGACATTAAATGCACCGTAACACATGGGCGGGCAGTAAAAAGGATACAATTGTTTTTTTTATTGTTATGACGCTTATAACAGTTCACTGTCCAGCAAAGGGTTAAGCAATAAAGATACATTTGTTTTTTCTCTCAGAATACGGCCTTAGTGTTGTTTATTGAACCTCCTCGATTGACGTTGTACCTTAGTTAGTTCGGCGCTAGTTGTTACGCACAACTAGCACCGATTACCCGGTTAATTGCAAAAGTGGCGAAACATGATCGGATTTCCGAAATAAATCTGATTATCGCGTAAAAGTTACATGGTTGTCTGGAACTAAATTGCGTCACATAGGCTTTTATTTCCAGGTCAAATTTCGTATTATATTGGACATTGGTAATTTGACAGAAACTTAACCCTTGCAGATTTTCCAATGATGTCACAATTAAGTATGTTTTCAATGTTCGCACGTCGTCATCATCAGCCACATAACGTCCACTGCTGGACGAGGGCCTCCCCCAATGAGATTCGTCATTTGGGGTGAAATGCCAGTAATCGCCACGCTTGGCCGGCGGGTTGGCGATCGCAGTGGTGTTGTGGTTTAACTCACAGAGAGCGCGTTTGCACGTATTGTACCTTGATTCTTGATCACCGAAGCATATTTAAGGCCAGAATGGAACGTTAATTTCCCATTATCATCACGAGCATCAGCCACGTGTAGACGAGTCAGAGTATTGCGAAATTCCGTATTCAAATATTTTTTTTAAAGAAACGCGCACTGAAATTATATTAATAGTTTGAACCGGGTATTACGGCGCAAAATTAACCAAAGATAAGCATTCAGCTTACCAACAACAAAGGTAACCACGGCACATGTAACTGTGTCTAAACGTCAAGCAAACTACGAAGGTAAGCTGAATGCTTATCATTGGTTAATTTTGCTGCGTAATACCCGGTTTAAACTACCTATCCGTATTCAAACTTCATATTTAAAATAATAAAAACCAAATGATAGTTAATGTAAAGTTCAATTAATGTTTATTAATCACAAAATCATAAAAGCGTCGAATTCCAATTATTTGTGTATTACCAGATTATTTACATTCGACAAGAATATTTTATAATTATAACGTTTCAAAATATTAGCTTAATTCGCAATTCAAGTTCTTTCATTTGAATATAAATATTATACACTAGATTAATTGCGTGAAACGTGTTACAAGAAGTAGAAATTAGTGACAGATGATTAGTTTATATTAACCCACATTATGATGAAACATCGCACTTAAAAAAAGAAGGATGACTGAAAGGACTTTCGCGATTGAATTAATTGTAAATAAGTCGATTGCTGTTTCTTCTTATATTCTACAAACAACTGAAATGTCAGTCACAGCAATGGATACCAAACATCGGCTTTGAGGAAATCATCTAAAATTATCAGACTTGGACATTCAAAGTGTCAAATTTTAATATGTAACAAGTGGGTAATATAATAAACAGTATAAATCATATAAGATACAGAGATATATTTTTATTAGTGGTGTATGAAAGATGATTTGATGAAATTGTACATTAGGTAGGTTAATGCTATAGTCCGTAGCTGTTATAGAGAATATAGACACAACTATAAGGGGATTAAGATTTTTCATTGCAAAGACTTTTCTTTTCTGGTGTTAATCAGCAATGTGCTGAAGGTACAGTCGCTGAAGAATCTGATCTACCACCCTAGGTACAAACTCATATGATTTTTTACTCGTCACAATATAACAACTCTACCTTATTCATGTGTTAGTGACATAGAAATCAAAATAAACTGATAGACCACTTTCTTGACCGACCGTACATTGAAACACGCTTGAGTACTGAGTCACCCGTGACTTGAATACGGCCAAATTAACGATACTGTGCAGGAAATGCAGTCTTCGTCAATTCACAACTGGACAGTTTGCAATACAATGGTCATCCTACCATGGTTTATATTTAATTATGTTAGTAGTTTACAATTATAGTGTTGTTTCTTTCAGCCGGTAGAAGTCCGAATGAGATAGCATGATAATTCAGTCTAGATCTGAAGATAAACCACGTAGAAGTCGATGCAAAGTAATTTTCGACGATCATATTGAAAAAGTTTTTCTCTGAACTGATCTATAACTATAGCATTAAGCTTAAGTTGCTGACAGACTTGAGTATTCACTTGTAACAGAACGCTTTCGCCGATTTTATATCTTGTTGTCGAATTGAACAGTGCTAAAATGTTTACGTATTTTTCCTTTGATGTAATATTCGCTCATTATAAGTGAATGCACGCCTTTCAGCACCTTATTGAGAATCTCATATATTATAAAGTACAGTAAAGGTTAATATTAATAGTTAGGTTGTAGGATATTTAACATACATAGATAGTAGGGATACCTAAGTTTTTTAAGTATTATTTACAGTGTTAAATGGTCATACATCCTAAGGGACAATCTTATACAAAAATAATTATCGTTTTCTAAAATGTACATTTTCGTGAATATTAACATAGGAATATTATCACTATAATAATAATTGAAATATTCTTACGTAGGTTAGGTATGTTATGGGAAATAACTGATCTGATAGTCGAATTCAGTACTGTAGAAGGAAAAGGCGGAGAGGTGGTGATTTTCCGGCTCCCGAATGATTTTTTTGTAAAGTTTCTAAATAAAAACAAAATGCGACGTCAACCCGGAAACTAAAATGTAAGAAATCTTTATGATTTTCGAAGCTTCCTCCCAATTTATCCAGGATGCCATCATCAGAATCTGCTTTCCTTATCAAGGGCCAACCCTTGGGATATCTTATTTCAAAACAAAGAAAAAAAACGACGACGAATTTATCCGCATTTTTTATGTGTGAACACACAGGGTGTTTTTAGTAGGTATACAGTATGTCTTTCTCGGAAACACGAAACGGAATACTATGTGTCAAATGGTACATAGGAAGCATTACCCTGTCAGTCATATAGCGGGGTTTCTTAGATCATGTATAATCTCTAGATTTTACTTCGCTTTTTGCGCTGTATAAGATCGAAATGAGAAAACCTCCTTTTTTATTTGTTTAACAGCGTTGGGTACTGGGAAATTAGGTTATATCGGGACAAATTGGTTAAGGTAATTTAAAAAATCCAAAATTATTTAGTCCGTTGTTGGACTACTCTCGTAATGCGTTATTTAGATAAACCGTTTTGTACATCTCTTCCCCACAGTCCCGCTACACCCCGTTTTACCCATACCACAAAGTAATAGTTTACATAAATACATAAGTTTCTCACGCTGAGTAGCACAAAGGAGCTTTAAATTTAATTGAGTCTTTGTGTTTTAACGAACCAATAGGATCGCAGATATTGCTTCCTAATTTTCCTGATAAGTACGTTATAATTTAAATTTCATTTAAAATTTAGAGATACTTTCTGCGTTAGTTCCCTGAAAACAAATGTCGTATTATGAATTTTGCCTTTCAAAGTTATCGAAATAGATAGAATTGGGAAGGAGTCGAATAGTATAATATCAGTTATTTAGTTGCTATGAAATAATTAAACATGATCGTATGTATTCCTTAGACCATATACAGAAATAAAGATTTAAACTTATCAGGAAAATATTTTATGAAACCGCACGTTTTAATAAGTTTCCCTGCGCAGGTTACCAGCATTTATCATCATCATCATCATCATCGGCCCGTACTTGTCCACTGCTGGACATAGGCCTCTCCAATTGCACGCCACTGTGATCTGTTTTCGGCTTCTCGCATCAAGCTTCTGCCAGCCATCTTGCGTATATCATCAGTCCAACTTGCCTGAGGGCGTCCTACACTCCGTTTGCCGAGACGCGGTCTCCACTCGAGAACTCGTTTTCCCCAACGGTCATCGGTTCTACGGCTAATATGGCCGGCCAACTGCCACTTCAGCTTGCTAAAACGATGAGCTTTGTCGATGACTTTGGTTCTCTGTCGGATCACTTCATTTCTGATTCGATCCTTCAGAGAAACGCCGAGCATAGCCCTTTCCATAGCAAGCTGTGCGACTTTGAGCTTGTGGGCCAGCCGTGCCGTCAGTGTCCACGTCTCAGCTCCGTATGTCATTAGAGGTAGGACACACACTGATTGAAGACCTTTGTCTTCAGGCACTGTGGGATCGCTGATGTTTAAACTCGATTTAACTTCCCAAATGCTGCTCAACCCAGCTGAATTCTTCTGTTTACCTCGTCCTCGAAGTTGTTTCTACCCAACTGCAATGTCTGCCCAAGGTATACGTATTTTTTTAACAACTTCGAGAACGGTGCCGTGTACTGAAATCGGTTCCGGTAGAACATGTTCATTGAACATGACCTTGGTTTTATCCAAGTTCATCCGTAGGCCGATCCGTAGAGAGGAATCAGCTAGGTCATTCAACATCAGTTGAAGGTCCTGCAGCGTTTCTGCCATGATGACCATGTCGTCTGCAAATCGCAAGTGAGAGATGTGTTCGCCATTGATGTTGATGCCACGTCCTTTCCAATGCAGCGTCTTGAACATATCCTCCATTATATTTGTGAACAATTTCGGGGAACTAACATCCCCTTGTCTCACTCCTCGATGCAATGGTATGGGACGTGTCTGCTGATTTTGTACCTGGACGGACATGGTGGCAGCCTCGTAGAGGCATCTTATCACTTGGATGTATCGCCAGTCAACTTGGCAACGCTGCAGAGACTCCAGAACGGACCAGATCTCACCCGAGTCAAAGGCCTTCTCATAGTCCACGAATGCTAGACACAGGGGCAGGTTATACTCTTCAGGTTTCTCTATGATCTGCCGCACTGTGTGGATGTGGTCTATGGTGCCATAACCGCTCCGAAATCCAGCCTGCTCCGGAGGTTGAAATTCGTCGAGTCTTTGCGCAAGACGGTTTGTGATCACTCTTGAAAACAGCTTGTAGACGTGGCTTAGAAGAGAAATGGGTCGATGGTTCTTCAACAGGGTTTTGTCTCCCTTTTTGAAGAACAGGACGACCACACTTCTACTCCACGCCTCCGGAGTTCTTCCTTCGAAGAGGACAGCGTTAAAAGCTTTTGGAGCTCCCTCAATATCGGTTTACCTCCAGCCTTTAATAGTTCTGTTGTAACGCCATCCTCTCCTGGAGCTTTTCCGTGTTTGAGCTGTCTAAGAGCGATCTCAATTTCGCCAGTACTGACTTCTGGCAGGTCTTCGGTGGAGTGGCGTGTCAATGTGGCTCTAGAGTCCCCATTTTCGGGATCAGGGCGAGATGCATGTGATGCGTATAACTGGCCATAGAAGTCTTCAACCTCCGAAAGGACCGACGGCTTCGAAGTGACGACTTCTCCACTTGCTGTGGTCAACTTCGCAAGGTGGCTTCTTCCAAGAGATTGTACGAACACTTTTGACCCCCGATTCTGCTCAATCGCTCTTTCTATTGAAAGAGTATTGTAGCATCGGAGGTCGCGCCGCACGTGCTTACTAATCTCCTGGTTTAGAGCCCGCCTTGCGGTCGAAGTGACGGGTGGATTCTCACGTCGTTCCTTCATCAGCCGTAAAGTCTCCTCGGAAAGCTTTGACTTCCTGCCCTTACGCTGCATTTCACAAAATCTCGTACCCTCTTCCCTGAGGACCCGAGTCACATTTTCGAGGTTCTTGTTCACGTCTGCTGTGGTTTCCACGGCAACGAATCGGTTCTCCAAACTTAGCTGGAAAGCTTCGGATCCCATTATAGTTTGGAGCATGGTTGGTTGGAGCCTGGCTTTCATCAGACGGACACGTTCAGCCTTAAAGTTGATATTCAGAGAGCCTCTGACTAGTCGGTGATCGCTACCGGTATTAAACCTGTTGATCACAGAGACGTCTCTGAATATGTGCTTTTTGTTCGTCATGATGAAATCGATCTCATTTTTGGTCATAGTATCGGGGCTTTGCCAGGTCCACTTCCTTTGGGGCTTTTTCTTAAACCACGAGTTCATCAGAAATAGCCCCTCTCGTTCGAGGAAGTTTACTAGCATTTGCCCCCTATGATTCCTTGTTCCAAATCCATGGGATCCTACTGCCGATTCATTGCAATTCTGTACTCCCACTTTAGCGTTAAAGTCCCCCATAACAACGCTGTAATGTGTCTTAGTAGTGGAGTGGAGGGCCTTCGATATATCATCGAACAGGCCCTCCACCTCATCGTCCGAGTGTGTCGAGGTCGGTGCATACACTTGTACCACTTTCAGGCTATACCTCTCGGTAAGTTTTATGACAAGGTATGCTACCCTGTTTGACACACTAGACACTTCCACAACGTTGTTACACAGGGACTTATTCACAAGAAACCCAACGCCGCCTTGGGATTGTTGGTCTCCCTCGCGGAAGTACATTAGGTTGCCCGATTTGAGGGTAATGGTGTCCTCTCCCTCTCTTCGGACTTCGCTTAGCCCCAATATGTGCCACCTAATTTTCCCAAGTTCCACCTCGAGTTGTGCCAGATGCGAGTCAAGCCGTAGCGTGCGTCCGTTGTACGTCGCCAGGGTCAGTTGTTTGTGGTGGCCTCCCATAACCCGGAGATTCTTCGCACCCCCTGCTCCGCCGTTACCGTGGTCGCCACCGTGACCAGGAATAGCGGAGCCGCCGGGAACTGGGGGCCTTGGCCTTGTTGTGCTTATTATTGGAGGTAAATGCCCATAATCGCCACGCTGGGCAGGCGGGTTGGCGATCGCAGTGGGGTTGTGGTTTAACTCACAGAGAGCGCTGCTGCCCGTCCTCTGGAGGGTTCCCTCGGTCGTCTCTTACGACCCCTATAGCGGGAAAAGTTTGGCTGGGGTGGTGACACATGTATTCTATTCGCCGTCACCAGCATTTATCAGCGCTTGTAAATTCAGTTTTCTTTCTTTATACGGCATTTCTTAATTTCAATATTAGTCATATGTCCGACCATCAGTTTAATTATTTACCACAGTAATAAACAGTATTTTTAAACCTAATTCATAAAATGACTAGAATATATTTCAGTTTCTGTTACTCCAGCGGTGTCAGATTCAAGACTGTGATGTGGCAGTGAAAAGTTTAAATATACTTAATATCTATTGCAATAGAAATAATACAATAAGTTCATTTGACAGTATGAACTATAAATATATAGAAATAGGAATGGTTTTCGTTTAAAATGTACATATTTTACAACGACTAGTCTCATTATTGTACACATTGATTATTACATCAGATACGGGATGTAATCGTTAAATTTGCATAGGCGATTATTTCGTAAATATAAGAGATATCGTATCGATATTTGATGACTATTTGACCTTTATTAATAATAATAATAAATAAAATTAAATATTTTATTATTCCAAAAGAAGGCATACATATGTAAGTGCTACAACAGTATATCAAATGACGTAATAGTTGTTATACATAAGTTAACGATTTTCTACTCCCTAAAAAAGGGCTAAAGCGCTGTTGTCTAGTCTAAAACTGTTGTTGGTGTAATTTGTACATTCGAATATAAATATATTGGGGAACGTATTTCCATTACAAGTTTTGTCATGTCTCTAAATAGTTAGGAATAATTACATGTGCATAATTAACAATTACACCATTTATAGTGTTTATATAAGACAAGGAAATTCCATTTCTTACCGAACTATACTTTAAACAGTATTATTATCATAACTAAGGTAGGTAGAGCTTATTTATGTAATACTTCGTTCGAAAGAAATGGTGCGTAAATATTCAAAAATTGTTCTTTACCGACTTGGTTCTGAACTTCTGGTCAAATGTGAACTAATACAAAAAAAAATGCTGTCTGTTTCAGCCGCACTTATAGTGTTAAGCTACAAACATACCAAATACTGTTAATCAATAAAAACAAGCACCACGTAATAAAAAAAACATATAAAAATATAATTTATATAAAAGGTAAAATTTAACATTTACTTATAACGTGATAAAAATAGAAAAAAAGACATTATGATCAAACATCAAACTTTTTAACGTTCATTTTTAACAAAAATAATCTCGTGGAAAAATATTTTGTAATACCAAAAGAACTCTCAGTCCACTAAATCGGAAACTAGAAGATTTTATCTATCACTGAAATATTTGCTTTCGGTGGAAGTTGCGGCAGAAGTTTGTTCGCCGTAGTTTACGAATTTATCCAATAACGCTTGTTTTATTGGATATTTGTTTTTCATTTTGTACGCTTTTACGGTTTTTATTCATTTCGTTTTTTTGTGTGCGCTAGATGTATAGAATCTAAATACAGATATTAAAAACGTATGCGGATTGACGCCATTGTTCGCTTGGTTTAGTCACTTTTTCACTTAATACGTGAAATGTTTATAGGACACTGATATCAGTTATACTTTATCAAGCTAGTAGGATTTCTAAAAGATTATTCGCCGTAAATGAAAAAAAAAGAACTTGAGACATTTACAACACTTGTATGCGTATTATTATTGTTTTATATAGGTGTCTATTTAATAATAATGGGTTCCTATTGTAATACAAGACCATAAGATATTACTCAGTTGTTGACACTTTGCTCAAGAAGCTAGAAAAACTATTTACTATTTCGAATAATCTGACAGAGCAAGGAAGTGAGAAGTGTACAATTGCAATTTATGTTATATACAAAATATTATCACTGTACTGTGTGACTTACAATTATCCCTACCTAAATTTACCGAACGGTATACTAAAAATAGAGCACAAATGATTAAAATTCAATTATTTACTTCATACACCTATCTATAGTCCTTTGAAGGGTCACTATGTGTTTTCACTTTGAGTGTCTATAGAAGTGCTTCGTGGAGTTCGAAGCAATCGTGCCATCAGTCGCTGTCGTAGACTGTAGAGTGGGAGCTGCCTCGGCGCGGATGCGGCGAGAACTCGACACGCGCGTCGCGTAGTGTCGAGTACGCAGTGCGCTCGCTGGACGCACTGGAATAGAAAAACACTTGTTCAAAATCGAGATATCATAGTACCCATTCTCGATTCGCATCACCTGGAAAAACAGTACGTGACAAATTTTTTGAACCAATTTCATTACAGTAGCGTTGTATGATGTCAAATAAATTAAAACTCAGAGATTCATTTTCGCACGAAATACCCGTTCCTCATTTACCAAATTCCCGTACAATTCAGCATTTCAAAAGCGATATATAAAATTAATGATGAACTGCGCTGTAAACCGCTTGCCAATTAATTCGTAGGTACAATTAATAAAAAGAAAACAATAATAGTTTTGAAAGGTCGTATCGGAAATCCATTGTTCATTAGTGGATTTATTGAGTGTCAGTAAAGTTATTGCACCCGGGTATTCGCCGCTGCGTCCAAGTATGAAAATGAACCTCGTTATCACGTATCCATTGTGTTTCATGAACAATCTCTGTCGCGTACAATTCTACACAAGCGTAGAGGTCAGGGTTCCTTTAATCTGTGTACATTGAAGCGTCCACGAATGTCCATTGTCCAATTAACGTAGTCGGTGACCGCTGCTGGTCACAAACTTATGTCGAACAGACAGCAGAGTTCGATTCCGAACCAATATAGATTGACAGGTTTTACAAAATCTAAGTGTGCCTTGAAGCTTTAGTGAGATTACAACTGAGGAAGAAAATTTGTTTTTTGACAGAACGCTCACTTGTTTTCACAAAAAGCACAATGATCAAGATCGATTTACAGATTTTACGGCGTTACTTTTTTAAGCTCGGATAAGGTTTTTTCGGTGTGTGGTTGAAAATTTTACTAATTTCACCTAATGACCTAATTTCAGCCTATAGAGTCTTGTATTGAAGGAAGGAATACTGATTCCTTATTATACAACCTTAAACAAAACTCCTAAACATAATAGAATAAGTTCCGGTGTAGTAAGAAGCCACGCGCCAAAAGACCTGAGATAAAAGAGCGACATGTATAAACAAAAACTAAACAACATCCTCTTCAGCATTCTGCAAGAATGTCCATAAGATAGTCACAAGTCATGACTTAAGTACGACTTGTCCAACTATCTGTCTTCATTCATATTATTTATGGTTGCAAAAAGGTTGTTATGAAGTTAGCGCGCGTTGTAATATTCTGTAGTTGGAAGGCATTTGTACTAAAAGGACTTAATTTGTCTTTATTTTTTCTTGTATTACTCACCATTTACTAAGAAGTGTATTAGTTGACATTAATGGAGGGTTGAAAATGAATTAATTCCAATTAAGGTAACACTTATGGCATTATGGTGATAATATTAAACTTTAAAATAAAATACACTTCACGCCTTTTAATCCAAAAGCAGGTCAGAGGCATTTGCTAAAACAAATGCCCACGGTTCTCCAAGCTTAAACTTGTTCATGAATTTGTTAATATTTTTAATACGCTACGCTACGTACCTATATTATAAAACAATGTCTGCTCATGTTATGGCATAAAAATAAAACAAATTACTAAAGCCGTAAACCGATGACTTAACGAGCATTGGTGGCTTATATTTGGTAAAGACATTCTGATACTGCTTTGACGTACTTACATAATCATAGAGCTGCAGTATATATTACGTTATTGTGTCCTGCCTGTGTGGTCAAATGTGGGTAGAACTTATTTTTAAAGGGAAAATCAACAGGTGATTAACATTTTTGCATCATTCATCATTGTAGTTGTTCGATTTTTGCTTTTGCTTACGTAGGTTCATACTAATAATATTATATTTCATTTCCATTTATCTTTCATGTCAGCAAAACAGTTAACCTGGAAGAATTCGCTTAAGATAAGGTCGCCTTTTGAAACTTTACTATTGTCTCATCAGTGTCCATAAGGAGTAATACCTTAGTGAAAAAAAAGTGTCATTCATTCATTCTGTCAACATCCTCAAAATGTATTAGTTTTATATATTTATAAGAAACCACAAAGAAATCACTTGCCAATTGTTTGGACTTGACTTCCGTCTAATAGAGTGCATAGGACTCGTGGACACCATATCCCGTTCTCGAAACACTCACGTTTACGGATTTAGATTGAACAAAACATGTTCCGTACTCTCTCATTAAAGAGATAACGGTCTCCTGTACTAAATAGAGACCATTAAAGCGAAAGCTTATAATGGCAATCGGGAGCAACATTTACATTACAAGAAGAAACAATCCGAGCATGTTACGCAGACAAAACAAAAGCGTACATGCCACTGTCGTTGTAACAATGTTGGTCATACTGCAATCATCGACTGCACAATTATATCAACAGCCATTTTAATTTGGCACATTAATACGAAGGTATACTAAAGAACACCAGGAGCTATAGAGAAATGTTTATGAACAATAGACCGTTTTATATGATTTCTAGTCAGGAAATACTACTAGGTAACTTTTACTTTACTGGTTTGTAAATGTAGCTTTGATTTCTGTTGCAATATCGGTCCAGATATGTTTGAACATAGTGATATCCTGTATTTAGTTACGCAAGTCTCCTTTAATAATATAAACTTGATTATTTCCAGAAATTTTGTGCTCTAGGTACTAATTAAAAAGAAATGCATCTAAGGAGACAATATTCCTTTATTCAATGCTCAGATATCCCTACGCGTTTTTGAATCGCATGTAGTCAACATATTCATTCAGGTATTTTTTTTACCATCTTCATCACTATCCACCAGTCCTTTTCAGCAGAAGGTTCAAAGATAAATTATCAATATATTCAAAAACATGGAAGACTGATTCTCCTCTTATTCCTATGAATTAAAAGTTAAATCGTTAATTAGCTATTTGATTATGTCAACGTATAACCAGTTCTCATGTATTTGGAATACAGACAACCAGTATACCAGACATCTAAAACTAATATTAACGCGGTATCTTTATTCACAGGACGGTTAGTCAGTAATAAAATTGACAGGTTTTCAAAGACAAGATTTTTCAAAGGACACACATGAACAGATACCATCCATCGGTTAGGAGAATTCCCCTTCACAGATACCCAATTCAAAATTCCTATCACATGTGCGGTCTTACGATTAGATACCAACACAAGGATGTTACCTTACCTCCCCAAAATGAAAAGAAACACAAACGAAGTCGATCTCCAAAAGGAATGAAAATTACATAAACAATGTTGACATAAGACCTCATCGGCGCCACCTACGACCACTTGCGGTATAAGATTAATATTTGTCTTTGACTCACTTGTTGTTTTAACAGACTGTGGGGTCATAGCTCTTGACTATACGTTTCTTGCTCCTTCGTTTCTGTTGGCTGTACGGCAATCACCTACGTGCATTTGAACTTTATTTCACCGCGGAGGTCATGTTTTGTTGGTCACAAAAGCATGTCGATTAGGAGTGTAAAAAGTGGTATTCGTGGGTCATAATTTCATCGCGATGCGTGTTCGTCGCAAAACCAAATAAAGTGTTTGTACACGCCTTTTTTATTAGTCAAATAAAGGTAACTTCTGCTTTATGGAATTTCAACAGCAGTGGCGCAATTTACAATCTATAGGAAAAAAGAAAAGGGATTCTTTAAACGTTATAAATAAGCATTTATAAAATTGCTTATGAAATTGTTGCGGTAACACAGTGACTGTAGGATGTTTTTTAAGTCGCCCGGATAATCTCATTTATTTCATCATTTACGTTTTGACGACAACTGTTAAAACAGTTTCCGTAACCCAAATCGATTACGGCCTTAGTACGGAAGCGCAAATGCGAAAGTAACTCTGTCTGTCTCGCTTTCACGCCAAAATGACTGAACCGATTTACATGAAATTTGGTATACAGATGGAGGAGGGAGGCCAAGTTAGGAGCATGAGGCCTTCCTCAAAAGTTATGCTTCCAAAAATATGTAAAGAGTAAGAGAAAGGTAGCGTGAAAGTATTTTTAGAACTAGAAGCATATACAACTTAGATTTTAATCTGTTTTATTTATATTAGAAAATAACGTTTGCCGCATCACCTAGTAGTATGTACATAGTTTATATGCATTATTAATGTATGCTGACACGGATGTTACTCGTTGCTGAATTCCGTTTGATCTTTATTAGTGATATCCCGTAGCATTCTCACGTGATAATTTCGTTCCAAACTAACATACGCTGTTCCAAGCCAGAGATTGAAGTATTTACAGCATTTATACATACAGTCAGACACTTTAGTTCAATAATTTCTGATCCCCTTAAATATAAACGGGGTGTTAGAAGGTTATTCTAGGTTCTACTGGAACTGAATTTTTTTCCATTTAAATATTTTTCATCTTTGTACAAAATAGACATTTTTTTTGCCTCGGGAGATGACATTTTGTATCGAAACTGAAATATTTTTTTTTTTCATTTCCCCGCATTGTCGCCATAGTAAAAAAGTAATATTGACGAGCCCAACAACGTTTCTAAGACCATTGCTCGGGGTCCTTTTACACGTTGTATATAGATTGACTTTACAAATCTC
Organism: Conopomorpha cramerella; assembly: GCA_012932125.1. Lineage (NCBI taxonomy): Eukaryota > Metazoa > Arthropoda > Insecta > Lepidoptera > Gracillariidae > Conopomorpha > Conopomorpha cramerella. The sequence goes on along the minus strand of SJJU01071132.1, from coordinate 18,261 downwards.
TACAAAAGTTCCTAATAGGAATATTTACTTATCCGTATAATGTTTGAGAAGCTAATGGTAATTGACTTCGCCAACAAGCACGGATTTCTCAATATGGTATGGCTTTTGTTATGTTCGTTCACATTATTTGGTAAAACTCAATATTGACGGCAGCCGACTAGTTTTACTGCAAACATGGACATCGGATATCGGACTTTCACCCGTCTGTTTAATGTATTGATTTGAAGTGTGCCTGATCGATTTATTTTACTATTAGTAGGTACTATGTCTACAAACTATTTACCTATGTTTAAGTAAATAAGTCTAAGTATATATGCCTTTTTCGTCACTATTTATAGAAGCCTCGTGCTTTTCTTCTGTGGATTTTGATAGTGTGTAGTGGTTTATTCCCAGTTCCTTTTTAGAACAAAAAAAAAATGAATTTTCTTCAGTAAGGAACTACCGGGAATAAATGTTTCTAGCTATATACCCGGAGAACAGAGAAAAGCAGCATATCTTTAGACTGTGTGCTATATTGTTAGGTGTGGAAAGGTAGTTATCAGGTAGTTAACAGGTAGTTATCAGCGGTAGTAGGTTGGCGGACAATTAACGTGTTCATTTATATAATATTCGCCAAAAACATTATCTACGAGTATATATTAAGGGCCTTACCAATAATGGCGGAATTGCTATTTCGAAGATATACAAAGCTCAACTTAACTTGTCAGTTGTACGTCAAATACGGAATAACCAGTTCAAGTAGACCTGTAATAACCGTTGTGTAAGTGACAACGCGTTTATTGGTAAGGAGGCTAGTATCAGTATTGCACTCGTGCGAAGTCGGGACAGGCTTTATAGTTTGTAGGTTAAAATAAAAATACACTTCACGCCTTTTAATCCCAAAGCGGGGTAGACAGGGGCACTTGCTAAAGCAAATGCCCACGGTTCACCGAGCGTATTTAACCCAAAGTGACAGGGGGTGAGCCCATCGTCGTTATAGGGTTCAAACACCTCACGGGTTTCATCACGATGTTGTCCTTCACCGTACGAGCGTTGCGTTACGTACATAAGCTCTGAAAAAGAGTCCCATTGGTACACGTCAGTAGCCGGACTCGAACCGGGAACTCCCGGAACTGGACCACAGACGCTTGTAGGTTTGTAGACTTGTAGGTTTAAAAAAGTGCAATGTTAATTTAATGTGTTAATTCAACAACAATGAACACTTTAATTGGAAAAATACGTCAACTAGGTACTTCATTTCTCAATGGGACTCCATGAAAAAATGTCTCTCACGAAAATTATGAAAATACGGGAGTCACTGCAAGCATTATCAAAAGTAACCATAAATGTGCTAAAATTGTCAAATAGACACAACTCGTAGGTGGTCCTTGCCCCTCTCACTGGCAATTAGCATTCTGGCGCGCCACTGACGGCCCGTGAGTGGACTTTTCAACCATAAAACCTGTCCCTGTCAACAGTAAACATGGGCTCTGTTCATATTGGTTACAAAGAATTTAGAAGACAGATATTTAGTGAAGCGCGCACAGATGTTGAATTTAAGTTTTTAACCGGTAACTTAATTTAACCCTTAACTGCATGATTCTTTTTTTGTCTGAATAAAAACCTATCCTTCTTAAATTATGTGGCCAGCATCATGGGAGAAAAATTAAAGTGATCTAAAGTCAAAACTGCATGCATACGTATTAGTTGTACCTTTGACAATCATTCAGAATGAAAAATCTGTAGATGGGACGGCTAAAAAAAAATTCGAGGAAAATTATACTGATGTAGTATTACATCACTATGCAGCTAAGGGTTAAGTTTATATCGGCACGGCACAGTGGCGTGCAATTGGAGAGGCTTGTGTCCAGCAGTGGACAAGTATGGGCTGTTGATGACGACATCGTCACGGAATATAATAAATTAATAAATAATATTTTACAACAACACACACATGGCCTTCGTCCCATGTTAACTTGTGTTATATGATTCAGACATCGCAATGTACTTAAACACATTTTTTTTCTTTTTAAATACATACTTATATAAATAATACATATAAGTGTCTGTCAGCGTTTGGAACCGAACGCACTAATAACGAAAAAATATGTCGAGTAATAAAATAATAGATTTTTAACGCTTTCGGCTTCTAATAACTTGCGTTAGAATAAACCTACATACTTGAGATTTATAACACACGAAACTTGCTTCAAAGCTCTTTATGGCAAGTGGTTCCCAAGTATTGTACCTGTATAGCCATTGGTAATTTTCTTTACAGCTCGCTTAATACCGTGAACGTGCCTTTACAACCTAAAACCTATAAAATGAGAATATTACGTGGGAATAATAAAACTCTTATCAATATCTTAATGCTTTTTATGACATGCCGAAACGGAAGCCAGGGCCGTTACCGAGTACCAAAAACGACTTTTTATTGCTAGGTGTAACTAATACTTTTCTTGATAATAACTGTAGGCTTAGATTAGAGCCGATAGTGAAAATATTCATACAATATTCAATTAAAATTTGCTCTTAGAAATTAACGTACATTCACGTGCAAAAACATGTATGCACTTAAAGACATTTCAAAGCCATTTTCTTATAATGCATTGATGGGAATGTTGTGGTTATGCGAATATGCTATTCTCGATCCTGTACTATTATGAAATAATTTTATTATCAAAGTAGCAGTCGTTATTTTAAGAGAAAATGACTTTAAAATGTTACTAAGTGTAAAGATGTTTTTGCACGATTACTTGGCCGTCTGCAATTTTGTTGTTCTGTCTCACTCGTTCAGTTAGTCATCAGAGAAGGATAGAAGGACATAACATTGTAGACAAAAGAACCGACTTCATCCGATAAAATATTAAGTCTTTTTCTATTTTCTCCACTGTCAGAACTGAACTAAATTTAAACGGGACACGGAATGCTTTCAAATAAAAATAATCATCAAAATCGGTTCACCCAGTCGAAAGATGGTAAAAAAATACAACATTTCATTTTTGATAAACCTGTAAAAGGAAAAAAACCCGTTTCGGTATTTCCCTTTCAGAATGCTGTACCCAAAAAATCTGATCTTTTCCATGCGTAAATTCAGAGGAAATATAAAATATACGGCATGACATCAGTGGTAAGTGCATAATTGTATGGTCCATGTTTAGGGTTTATTTAAAATATCGCTTTGACCTTATATTACGTAACAGCAGCATAACAGTAAATATTTTTTTCATCAAATTACTGCATTAATTATTTTTCTCACAGCAATGACGTCACAGCCGATTGAAAGTTTTGTTTAACTTTTCTTCTCCATGACGGTGCAATCAGGTTAAACGAAATTCGAGAAAAAAATCAGAATCAAGAAAAACGGACAAGTTGCGGTTTGATATTCACCTCCTCAATTGATACGAGAAAAACTGCAATCGGCTCTCACGTACCACAGTTCAATCAATACCCACGCAAAAGGGGTACCACGGACAATTCACACCCTCCAGGTAATTACGATCCATTGTGGGAGTGTCACTACACGGTTGTGGGAACCGAACCTCACCGGCCCTAAACAATCGCAATAACATTCCCAACGGAATAGGCTAATACTTCAAACTGTCGAATGTAGATAGATGTGTTGTGAAACCCCCAACACCAAAATGTTCACGTCCCCTGCACTACATTATGCAAGTGTATCCAGATCGTGGTGCTGATTAGGTGACGTCATTGTTTGAATGTACGCAGGCGGCGAAAAATTTGTCGATAAAAATTTTGCTCGATAAAAGATTGTTAACAAAATGTCTGTCTCTCTGTGAGTATAATGCAGAGCCTTTTATGTTGGGCCAAATTTTACGCTTGGTGTTATTAATGTGGGCATTTGCTTACCAAGAGATAAGTTATGTCTTATGAATTCGTAGTAACATTGTTTTATTATAAATTTAACTACGAGAACGAAACTTGCAAGACCATAATTTCTATAGGTAATTTTATTATGACACATTTTCACGTCAAACTTAATACCTATACTACTTTCGTTCAAAAGTAACGAGTGTTCTCAAATCTTATTAGATAAACTCTACATTTTATTGTAGCAATATAGATGTCGATATTACGAGCAATAGTTAGTACTTAGTAGGTATTAGTACCTAGGTTACTGCATACCTTAACAATGTATGAAATGCAAAACACAATGGACAATAATATCAGTAAACAATCTCATCTGTTGCAGAAGCCATCATTATCTAGTTGGTACGTACCTGCCAACGAGGCGTATTTTCTGATATTATATCGTACATTATGGCATAAGTTCATTAACGATTAATGACTTAGGTAGTAAGACCTACGCAAACTACCAGATATCAAATTTCAACTAAATTACTCATGCCGTTATGTGGATTTGATTGAGTTTGTAAACAGCTTCCCATAGACCCATAGTAGTGTTGGGAACGGATGTTATTAGTTTTCGATATTGTGCGCGAAAAGAACGCACGTCGTTTGTAAGATGCGATTTGAACAGTTACGAAGGTACATTTTGATCTTAGTGTTTTCGAGTTCGAGAAGTAACAATACAGAACGTGAAGTATCTATGACAATTGATTTTGCATTTGTTTGCTTTTCTTTTGCAATAAATTTTCTATTGCACAGAATACAATGGATGTACGAAAATATTTTTTTTTGTTTTTAAACAAAAGCTTTCTACAACTAAGTTTTAAATTATTAAATTAATAAAAATATATTAAAATTTCACTATGTACCTAGGTTTTTGTTTGGTGAAAAATATATTTACTATCTAAGCTTTAAAGTTGTGGTAAGAATCCCAACGTAATGTTAATACAGGAAGTAAAAAAAATACTCACTAAATCATATCTCAGACCGATATTGTTCACTATTTATTCAACTATATAGTGTATATTATATCCAGAATCATCGATAAACAAAAACATTCACATCTCTAAAAAGGAAATGACATAGTGCGTGATACGCGGAAATGTGTTTAGCGAAATGCGAGGGGCGAACTCGTGCGGTGCGTTTGCACACTATAGCTTTTACACAGCTGCCTGAACATCGATTCTATTCCAAACCACAATCACACTTACCGTCCTTGTGTTAAGTGTGAAAATCCAACTTCAGTAGGATTAACAATTTCGCCTTCCGATAAATTTCGTCTGTTAGGTATTAATTTGCTTGTAATAAGAACTTTATGATTACCGCCTTTACCAGGAATTCCCTTATACCTAGTTGAATATGAAACATAAGTTTTTTAATATCAGCAAAATTTCAGATCAGAATCTAATCTAGTATAGTGCAAATAAAATTTATCAAAATTAAATTAATACACATTGTTGATTGTACCTATTGACATATTTATTGCTTTGGAATTCTTGGGTATGTTGCGTCTACTTTCATAGTGCGAAACACCAGGATGTGGAATGACTTGCCTGAGTCCATGTTTCCTGCGCAGTACAGTCTGGAGATCTTCATGTCACGGGTAAAGAGGTATCTAATGAATACGTGTGAACCATCGTAGACCACATCGCTGTTTAAGATCAGGCTGGATGGTGGTGAAAAGAAGGCACTGTGTTTAAAAAAAATAGGCTGTGAATAGCTGTCTCTTTAGTGTATCATTTGAATTGTTATATCAAACTTTTGAACTGACTATAAAAAATACCAAAGAGTCCCTCCTTGATATTTTACTGAATAGAAAAATATATTACAAGAAATAAATTGATGTAATATTAATACATGTCATAGTTGCGGAATAATTTCTATACAGTTGAATCTAAAAATAAAACGTGTTTCATCTTTCAATCGACAATTAAGTATGTTTCACTCGATAATTGTCACGATTCCCATAAGGGGCTCGCTGATGGAAATATCTCACGGCATATGGCGAAATTGGTGCCCAATTCAGTTCGATCACAATAGTAACAGTATGAAACCAGCTTATTTAGCAAAATCATTTCTGATTATTGTAGAAATTGCTTGAGGCAAAACCGATAATAATAGTGCTGGGTGTATAGAACTTTCCGGGACGCCATGGCCGCTTTCTTTGACATCAACAATAGATATTTCCGATACAATCGACGTAGTTGGTCCTAATTAAATGGTGACTGCATTTTTGTTTTTGTTCCACTGCATACAAGGAGGACGATTGAATGAAAATATGCATGTACTCACTAATAATTACATACACGGAATTATATCAGTAACAGTTTTGAAAAAAAAATTGCAGAGAGTAGTTGCAAAGAACTTTTACACAAATTTATTTTAAATATTCCCTGTGCAGAACTGTGCTCTGAATTACAGGATTTACAATAATATACAATAACACAGTGGCGTGCACACCATATAGGCAAAAATACACTGCCTACCTTAGTATTTTGGGTACCGGACCTAATAATAGAGTTATTGCTAAATATTTTTTTGTTGTACTCACGACAGAGGCTAACGAAGGTCCTGTGTATTGTGGGTGAGTAGAAAGGTAGGTACCTATGTTTCGTAAAGACAAGTTACCTATACATAGGTGTCAATCCTTGGGGATTACTGCCTACCTTGTCGTAAAATCCAGTGCACGCCACTGCAATAACAAGGTATTTTATTATTAAGAATTCAATTACAACGATTATTACAAAAAACTATTTATAGTAACTTTTTTTTAGTTTATAAAGGTCCATTTACCAGTAAACAATTTAGGAAACGGAGAAAACATTTTAACCAAAATTTACTGTTGAATATTCGTATAGTTAGGGGATATAAAATGCATCGCGTGAATCATGAAAATAAACATAATCCAAATATTACCGAAATGTTAGGAAACGATCTCATTTAAGACCATTACAGTACACAAACCCCGTGAGAATTACAAATAATAGTAAATTACAACCCCATACATCCAATGAATGTAATGATTACGACCCGCTTTGGCCGTTAATAAAAACTTCATAAAGAATATATAAGCCATAAACGGTAGACGGCAACTAAATATTATACTGTAATAAATTATGGTACACCCCGAATTCGCGCTCTCCAGCACACGCTCAAATGAGTTTGCACAACCCCACGTTTAAAAGTGAAATTGTCATTCATTCAAACGCAAAACGTCCACGAACTGTATTTATTGACCCCACATGTGTCACTTTGAAAAAAAGAGAAAAAAAGAGACGCTGTAACATTAGTTTCTTTACGCGTTTAATTGTACACAATACCCAAACAAAAAAAGGACGAGATTTCTTTATTCGAAACAGTTGCACTCGAAGGGACATGAACAGAAATAATGAAAGCATTTGTTGCGGGTTCCGTTTCTAAATCAACCCCAGTAATTTTGATCGTTCGAATTTGAATGATAAAAGTTTGATACGTACGGACGCTACGTGAATAAATGAAGATATATTAATCCAGTTTCGGGTTAAATTGTTATTAAAACTATGATTAATGATTTGTGTTAATGGCACAGAGATTATGTAGTGTAAGCGGTGCCAAGTAGAAGTCGGACGGCCGTCCGTGACAACACGTATGAATCTATCATAATAATTATCGCGTTATGTACGAGTAGGAAAGCGCACTTTGATTATAGAGGCTCTAGTCGGCGGATCATTCGTCTTAGCTCTTTTAAGTTTAAAATGGTACACCATTTGTAACCAGTCTAATCACTAACGTTTCCGTATAAGTTTTTTTCGCTTCAGGCTTTTAGAACTTTTTTTTTTGGATTGACTCGTCAAAACAACTTAGCAAACACAAACTGGGCGGGGTGCAAAATAAAAAAAAATCATAGAACAGCGAAATAGACATGATTTCTTTAAAATGGTAAAATATCCAATGGATATGCGTCTTATAATCTGATGAAGTTGTTTTCGTAAGATAGTATGTATCAGGAAGGGTGGCAAAGATGCTTACTGTTTTGTTAACTCATTATCAAAGTGGAATTTCGTTTCAGTACGAGGTTTAACCGCTTAGTCGAAAAACAAACAGAATTATCCGCTCTCATTGCTCCAGGGAGTACTCCCTTCGGAACCCATATGATAAACAAACTAGCTTCATTTCAACATAAAATATAGAGAAGGATTTGCAAAATCCCTTTTGAATAATATACCGGCAAATTATATTTTCTAACTTTATACTTTTTTATATTATTCCGACTGCAAATAAGAAAACTTATGAAAGCAATAAAGATAAAAAATTACCGTAGAATTCTGCAATAACATACAAAACCCAAGACTTGTCTAAGTATTTTTCTATTGGTTTCCACGAAGTTTATTAAAATAAACGAAATCTGAAGAAATAGTCGAAGTTTTTCGGCAAAAAAGCTCTAGGTAGACTAATAACATAAAACCCCTAAAACTATCAAACGGTGAACAAAATTTATCGTAAAATATATTATCCATTCTATCGATGGATGATTCATTGCGACTCGTCGAAGAAGAAGTGAAAAGTATAGCTATACCTATTTGATAAGAAAACGTGGTATTCATTACCTGAATATTTCGTACGGTGACTATGGTTCAAAACATATTGGTTGGAGTTATCTTAAGTGAATCTCTGCAGTACCATCAGCAAGGTAAACACAATCGTAAATTTTACTACAGAACGTTCGTTCGTTGTTCCGGAAATTCTATATCAAATCAAAATTTCGCTTGCTCCCCGTTGGTTTTACTCCATGTTTACTTATGTCTCGTGCCCTAATGTACGCTGAGTGCGGTGTATAGGAAATCCATTGCCGTGCGACAAACCAAGCGGATTTGGTCCCTATTGCAACTAAATATACAGGCGAGAAAAGCTCACGGCTAAGCATTTAAAAACGCTTGGCATTCTTCCGAGGCCAGGTCTCCGCAAACATCATTTTGGAGAAGATAATGGATTACAAACAGAAGTACAATGTATTATTAGTTAGACGAACCGTGTCTTTACTAAAAAACTGGTTTCGGTTGATTTTAATACAATGGTGAGTTAGATTAAATGCAGTTTTATTGGAGCAAAACGTGGAGAATATCATACAAAACAACTGATACACGAAGCCTGCCATGAGTGCATGTAACCCTCTTAATTTAATAAGGAAGCGAGAGCTCTTCAGGTACCTTTCGGTATTTCGAATTATGAAAGTGTTCAACTCGGCACATCTCAACTTTTAAAAGTTAATTAAGGTAGCCTTTCATGTATGTTTCGTGACATGAAATATTAAATGTTAATGTTGTGACCTAAAAATATTTGGAATGTTTCGCTGGTAGTGTACGAAACGCACGTGTTTTTTATTTAAATTACTGTTGTTATGTACCTTTTGTGTTTCCGAAAAGTTTTGTAGGTAGAGTACGATGGACAAAAAAAATCTAGTTTCGAATATCAAAAAATAAACGTGAACTATTTTTAGTACTCATCAAATGACAACGTGTAAAAGAACTAAGGATAAAACGAGACAATACTATCTTCGTTTCTATTATGTTTCATTAAATAGTTATGGCTTATATATTCCCATGATATTATCCAACTCTCCCCGCAGCCGCATGACGACCCCATAATGGAACGAAAGTCATGAGTTTTAAAGAATAAACTAGAAGTAACTGCAGCTATAAAGCCAAAATAACAGCCTCGTAAATAAATGCAATTTTCGCGAAATGGCAACAAACATGTACTACAGTGTCGTTACAGAGAATTTAACACAACAAACAGACCCGGACTCATGAAATTCCGATAATAAAATTAGCATAATCGATATGCTCAAGTCATTGTTGCAATGCACTGCAGTGTGCATTCTGTGGCCGTGTTGCGGACTCGACAATCCTACCGTTTTATCATGTCCCAACATAAACTCGTACACCATACATTCCACTTGACATTAAAGGTCATCTAATAATAATTCGGGTATTCTTCAAAATGAACGGAAGAGCTTTGTCGTAAAGAATCGTTGCCCGGAAAATGGGTCACATAGTAATGGCGATTCTCAGCTGAACCTTGGCCGGTGGTTGCATCAGATCGCGGTATTTACTCGAGTTATGGCTTATTAATTCCATAGCTAATTTACGAAAGGTCGGAGTTAGCTGGCGTGCTCTTAAATAAACTTGTGCTCCGTACCTTATCTTGATATTACTAATATGACGTAGCGTCGACTTGTCGGAATATGTTTCTTTGTTATTTCTTGAAAACAACCTTGTACTTAATACATTTAAGTTTCTAAATGGAGATGTATTATATTCTAAGCAGATGAACATTGAAATATTGTTATAATTTGATAAGTACATGCTATATTGAGTAAACAATCAAATATGTTTTTTTTAATAGTAAACTTTATAAACTGGAACAACTTTTAGGGAAAAAAAAACATATGTACGGGCCATTTGAGAAAACTCGTTTTGAAGTTGGTCAAAAAGGAATAACAACAACAATTTTAAGACTTTGAGTTACTTTTATACATTAAGGTTCATGTTCATAAGTGAATGTAATTGTAAAATAATCCCCTTTGTATATCATCATCAGCTCATATATGTCCACTGTGGACATATGCAATTGCATGCAATTGGAGAGGCAGGCCACTGTGATCTGTTTTCGGCTTCTCGCCTTCAGCTTCTGCCAGCCATCTTGTGAATATCATATACCGAGTGTAAAAGGTCCCCGAGCATGATCTTTGAAACGTTGTTGGGCTGGTCAATATGAACAACTTTTACTATGGCGACAATGCGAGGAAAAGAACAAAATTTTTTCGTCTTCATCCAAAATATACAAGTTTTTGCTTTGGGACATGAAAAACATTTTTTCATTTCCCCGCCTAGTCGCCATAGTAAAAGTTGTTCATATTAACGACCCCAATAACGTTTCTAAAACCGTTGCTTGGGGTAATATTACTCAGTATACTTTTGTATCGCTAGAGATATATTACGGAAACCGAAGTAACACCCAACAGTACTAAAGCAATCCATGATTGGTGGTAAACTTGCTCACACGAAATTGAAATTAAGTATTATTTCATGCAAACAACCTCGCATTACGACAATTATTGAGATAGCATCGACTTTGTGTGTTTAGTAGTGACTACGGAGTTTTGTTATTGTAATGCTGCATTCCCACTTTGCAACTTTATCTGTTGTAATTATACAAAATATATTGTAATTACGAGTAAAAGTTATAAATAATTTTAGTTTGTTATTTATATTCGATACTAAGTTATATAGAATTAGATATTTTCAAAAGATGTATTAGTTAATTGTTAAAAACGATCATATTGATCCCGATTTTGTGAATAAATGTAGTAAGCATAGCATGTTCTGTTGTATGTGATGATACTGGGAACGATCCAGTAATACACTACAATCGAATTCAAATAACGGTGATATGAAAAACATTTCAAAGATAACTTAAAAGAACAAAGAACTGACTTCTACCAGATTTTTTAAAATTCCCCTCGATTTATCCATCAACAAACCCTGACTACCTTATAATAAGGGAGCACCTTTGAAATATCTTATTTCCGACAAAAAAATAATCAAAATCGTTTCACAAACGACGAAGTTATCGGCGACAAAACATAACGGTCGAATTGAGTAAGAATCTTTTTTAAAGTCGTTCAAAAATGTGCACTTCTATACTTATAATAAAACTGTTCAGGATCCAAAACTGTACATTGATTCTTTGTACAAAAAAGCCGGTGGAACGGTGGCCGTTACAGAAGGCAAATTTCATATTTTTGGAAAATAAATCTGTCTGTTTGTCCGCGAATCACGTGAATTTTAATTATATTCATTGTAATCAATCATTGTACAGATGAGGCACCACCTTCACCTGGTTACCATGGATCGTCGCCGTTCCGCTTTGTTGGCTTCTGGAAAGGGTTGCATTAGCGGGAATTGTGTTACCGCGGTAATGACACACACCACAACAATATCAGGCTGGATAAGATTAGATAATCTTGTGTCTCTCATGTGGTGGCAAGTATGAAAATACTCTTATTATACTTGTGAAGCAAGGATAAGTATATAGTACGAGTATTCCCGGGGATTGTTTATAAAAAGTAGGTACATTCGTGAGCAAAAATTCATGCAACACATTTCAATATCTCGTAATTTTATTAAAGTTTTTTTTACTTTATTTACTCACTAAGAAATGCAGAAGTTTTTGAATTTTTAAGACTCAAAATATACCTATATCACATTGCTCAAATAGCAGTTAGTTAGCATAAGATCTAATCTTAGGTGGTACCTCTGGTGGAGGAATTATTAGAAGCCGTACCATTACACATTAACATGTATGTACTTAGCAAGCCTAAATTTTCTCGTCGTGGGGGTCGTAAGAGGCGACCGAGGGATCTCTCCAGAGAACGGACAGCAGCGCACTCTGTGAGTTAAACCACTACACCACTGCGATCGCCATCCCGCCTGCTAAGCGTGTCGATTATTGACATTTTCCCCCAAATGACGGAAAACATTGGGGAGGCCCTCGTCTAGCAGTGGACGTTTTGGGTCTGATGATGAATGTCATGATTTATGTACAAGGTCTATGTTAACTAGGATATATACTGCCATTTCAGCGCTATCGATGTCATACATCATAAACCATATCTATCTATTAATTTAAGACGGGTTTTGACGTTACGGGCCTCAACTCAAGTGTAAAATTATCACATCATGCGAAGTCCGCATCCCGACTTAAGAGCTACCTAATGTTAAGAAATCAGTAGCAGAAATTATCCATTTCGAAATCGATTATACCTTCCCATGGCTGACCGCGCCCGAACACCTCTTCATGTTATAATAGTAGGTATGTCCTTTACTTAATAGTTAATCGAGAAATGATCGAAAAATGCTTTTCGTTATAACCTGTGAGTTTGTATGAAAAACTTTAAAGAAAAATAGAAAAAAATATTAGGTCAGTTTACGTGTTCGTGTGATCTGCTGCTGAATCAGAAGCCAGAAACTTCCTTGTTTTGATGAAGATATATGAGTGTTACCGGCAAATTACAGGTCGGCAGTGTGGCAACACCGATGTCTTCTATTTCCAAACTAAATGAATTTCTACGTTGTGCCGCGACTGCCATAACTTACAGATAATGTTACTGAAAGACGTTGACGTCACATGTCAAGACTGCGCGGTCGCTGCGGTAAATTATGATGGAAAAATAAACAATAGTGATTAGTGAGCATTTGATGGCAACACCTCAGCAAATGGTGTTGAGTTGGAGTTCAACCTGGTTTTTAAAATAGATTTATGAAACTGTAATAGGTATGTACAGAAATAACATCATCCGAGTTTCGGACTGACAAAGCTTTAGTACCTTTGTATTTAGTAAACGTATTCTCATTACCAATCTATCCAATCTATTTAATCTATTATATAAAAATCAAAGCCACTTTTCGTTGTCATGTCATAACTCCGGAACGACCGACTCGCTAATTATTTCTTTGTTGTGCTTATTAATGACAGCACAAGGTTCTTATGAAAGAAAAAAAAATGGCATCCACTGCTGGGCACAGGCCACCCTAGATATTCATATTAATGGTTAAGACAGGACTACGTCTGTCGAGTACACTAGTCTAATATATAAAAATCAAAGCCACTTTTCGTTGTCATTCCATTACTCCGGAACGGGTGGACCAATTTCGCTAATTCTTTCTTTGTTGTGCTTATTAATGACAGCAGAAGGTCCTTATGAAAGAAAAAAATTACATCTACTGTTGGGCACAGGCCACCCTAGATGTTCGGACAACGTCTGTCGAGTCCACTAGTTACTCTATAATTTGTTAAGCCCCTTTAATCTGTATGTTAGGTTACCTGGAAGAAATCCTTCTGAGCGAGGTCGTCTTTTGCAATCTTACCATCATCAATTTTACATTTGCTATGCACAGTGTGTGATATCATATTCACACATTCACATTGGAAAATAAACGCACAAATTAGCTACCATCTATTTAAATTAACCTTTATCTTCAACCCGTGCTGGTCTGCTTGGCTGATATAAACAAATTATACTATAAAGATTTTTTCGTGTTGCAGACTGGCGAAGATTTAGTACTGCTTACTTTTTTTATCTGGTAATCGTATTCACCTATACAATTAAACGCATTCGTTACCATTTTAATCTTTTTTTTCTTATCGAAACAGAAAGCTGGATGGACTGCATGAACCTAGGAGGAAATTGTGAACAGTAGAAGATTATTGGGGAGGCCTGTACCTAGCACATACACATAGTAGGCTAAGGGAAAAAACTGAAAACGACCTCTCCTAACTGTGCTGGTTTGCAATTTTCAATTTTTAGTTTTTTATGTTACGTAAAAGGTGTATTTTTTCACCAACGCGATGTCAAAGGTGACCTCTACGTGCTTATGCAGTGTGGCTCCGACGAGCCGTCGGACGTCGGTCGAATAGTAAGGTGCGACGGGCCCTTTGGTGTAGTGGTCAGCGATGACATGTCATGTCTCTATTCCGAAGGGTTGTGCTGACAAGTACTCAGGCGATGAGTTTTTAAAGGGCTTGTTGGATGTGTCTAGGTGTTTTATTTATATACGTATGAGTTTAAAAAATTAAAAAAAATATATTTAAGTAAGTACCTATATTTCGTTGTCTGAATTCCATAACATAAGTGCTTTAGATACTTAACATGGGATGAAGGCATTGTGTGTGTTGTTGTAAAATATCATTAGAGTTCCATATTTTATATTGAATCAAGTTGGTGCGGCCGAGGTCATATCGCATTTGAAGCACGCTGCATCAGCCCTAAGGATTATCGTTGTATTTTTACTTTTTTAAGGTGTATAGGATACGAAAGCAATTATTGAGCGATGGACTGCTCTTTTACCTCCTTATTCTATAGCTCATCTAAACTGCGACTATTCAGGCTAGTAACTTAAGACTCATGACTCCAAATGTTCTTTCTGTCCATCCCATTAGGGCTGTATAGAAGTGAGTTTATGTATGTTGAAGAGTTTTTTTTTCTTTTATTGGGCAACCAAAAAGGTTTTACACAGTTTATACAAAACGAAAAAAACATGCGTGCTGCCTTAATTGTATGTTGCCACTGCATGCTTAGTGGTTTATGGTACAGTAAATTAAGCAATTCTTTACCGTTTTATTTTTTTACCAATGTAACGGGTATATTTATATAATTTCCTGTATACAATAAAGTGTTTAATCATACGTGAAAGTTAAAAAACAAAGCGGCTTAAAAGTTGAGGTTTTAATAAGACTACATACAAAATTATTCAGCGTTATGTTATGAAGAGAGATGATTATAAATTAAGTGGTTCATATTCGTATTTCACATTGACGACAGAATAATTTCGACTTCACTAATGGTGTGTTACAACAAATCATATCTAATGGCCGATATGAGCACGGCCATTTGTGGGCCAAATTCAAACCGCATCAAAATCCGTTGCGTAGTTTTAAAGATCTAAGCATAACTAGGGACAGATAGCGGGAAGCGACTTTGTTTTATACTATGTATTAATAATCGTTCATACTTGGTATATATCAGTAATTTAGTAAGCTACGTGCGGATAATCCTTTTAGACTCTTATAACTTTAATTTGAAGGAAAAATAAACTCGCAAATGTCATCGTAAAGGATAACAAAATAAGGGTAGCTAATATTAAACCGAACATAATATAAATCGTGTTGTTTTAATACTATGGAATCAGAGAACCCCAGTAATAAAACAACGTTAGTTAAATAAATAAAATAGGTACCAAACTACTACAACAGTGGGTAAATATGCGGGGTGTACCAGTATAAAAAAGTTACCCCTCCTTGCGAACAACTCATAGCCCACAGTAATTTACACCGTATTACTATTTACAAAAAGTAAAATTTCTAATGTATTGATTAGCAAATCTCTCGGTACAGACGAGTAGAATTAACAATTGACGCGTGCCGACGAATTTTAATCGGTATTGTATTCGCAAGTAAAATACAATATTTTTAAATTTACACACAATTGGGTATTTCCGTTATGTAAAAAAATTAATAAACACATAAATCTGTGTTATGATTATACAGAAATCGTCTGAAGTAGAGTCATTAAAGTCTGTTCAAGTCTGACGTCAACGTATACACATTTTGGTAGACGTCCGTGCCATAATGATTGCGATGTAAGAAAGCTATATGAAAAATCAATGTATAAAAATAAATATACATCCGGTTATAATAGTTTACATTTATAATAATGGAATTGGAAATACCTACCTTTTATACACAAAATTACGTATTGTGTCGCCATTATTGCACCTTAAAAATCAACCATCCATAACGTGTTGATTATCAGTAAACGGCATAAATAATTAATATGCCCCGGAATGGCAGTTTAAACTGATATTAAGTGTACATTTTGTAAAGCCCGCTGTACATTTTTATTACAGAGCCGGTGAGCGCTACATAGAGTGTAATGTGTTTTACCGGGCTATTCATTTATTAGGACTGACAGCGAATTGTCCATAAATTGCGGAATATTTCGCGAACCAAATTTGCAACCGACTATACATTGTTGTTTATACACAGTCACGCACACATGTACGGTTGTCTTATGCGTGTGTGTGTGTGTGTTTTTGCGTTGTTAGTACATCGGTTCGTTTTGATCCGCGCTTATAAATCTCCATAGAAAATACGGAGGGACGTAACCAGCTTAAGCCTAAATAGAGGAAACTTCTTTTTGATATTATAACGTTATAATGATAAAATACAGTGAACGAAATATTGCACTGCGTTTTTTATTTGTCGTGTGATTAAAGGGGAACAGTATTATCGAGGATTTATTTTTGACAGTAAAATGTGTGGAAACGGTTTCCCAGAATTTTTGTACGGAAAAAGACGAACGTTTCAAAAACGTATTTACCCATACAATAATAACAGAAGTTAGAAAATGCGTAATTTACTCAGTGTACTTTTCCTTTTCATTTCCTTGGCGTATTCCAAATGTATTAAATAAAAAATCTGGACTGTGTCTAAAAGTGGTAGGCTACGTTTTAGGTAATGCATTTACGATCCTGACTCGGCACTCCTATTTCCGTGGAAATATCAAGTTGTAATTAGGGACTTGTTGTCTAATTAATTACTAAAATTACAACAAAATCATATAGTCATAAAAGTCACACAATAAAAAAACTTACACAGAGTACAAAAAACATGAACAAAAAAAATTTACACATTATTATTGTTTATCACTTATCTCTATATTTTTAACTCTATACAATAATGCTTATTACAGTTTTTGTTCTACATTATTACTTAAAAACAGCAACTATAAACCAAAACGTCAAATGTCTTGCCGCTACGACTATCTGTGGTCGTACTTTTCCGTTTGGAAGTTTAAGTTATAAATGCACCGTTGGACTGAACTACAAAGTTTATAAAAACCTATTAAATACATTACTATAGTAAGTAGTAGTATTTTTTATGCCTGTGCCAAATGGTATCTTCGTGTCATATGATTATGTGTACTTATGTTTATATTTTGTTCATTGATGTCAGGGTGTGAGTATGGATATTCCATATCGAATATAAAAACGACAATTATCTTGATACAATTACCTCTATTTAATGTGTTAGCGCGTTTTTACGGTTTTCACTGTGTTTTTAGCTATCGCCAGAGTAGTCTGTAGTGCCTACTTAGATAAATTCACTATATTAAATATAAACGACAATCCAAAAACGTATTTTTTATACGTTATACCAAGCAATAGCTCACTACATAACAGTATAAGCACAGCGCGGAGATAATATTATGTACTTAGCTATAATAACTATCTACGATTGCTATTTAAATATAATTTAAAGTAAAATAAAATCAAAATAAAAACACTAATTCCAAAGCGGGGTAGGCAGAGGCACTTGCTAAGGCACTTGTAAATTCCCGCGGTAAACTTATTTAATGAGAAGCAAACATAAATAAATTTTACAAACCAATAATAAATTGATCCCGTGAGGAGGTTCAGGTATAATGCAATGAACCAGATATTCCTTGGTGAATCGAATCAGGTCAACAAAGGAATATCCACTTTAATCTTTCCCGATCACCCCTTGCGGTTTAATATTGGCCATAATGGTACCATTTATTGAAATCCGCCATTCTCAATAGAGTCGGGGTTGTGTCATCGGTAGGTAATGGATTCAGAATCACTGGAACAAAAAATGGCACTCTAAATGCTCGTTATCGTTTAAACATCTGCCGGTTTTTATACTTTAGTACGAGGATGTACATGGAGTTGGATCAGATTTCCATTGAGTAGATTTATTTATTTGGTTACACAAAACGGAACACAATTATTACATAACTTAAATACGGATATTACTAATAAATAGGCTGAAATATGTGTGCACGGGAGCACA